>JBBPBX010035739.1:0-31885 GCA_038048925.1 Garcialebias charrua
TTCCCCCCTTTTTTTTCCTTTACCCTTTATTTACCATCTGCTCCCTAAAACAGGTCTCTCTTGAAAATGAGTTCTCGTGGCTCAATGAGACTAACCTGGATAAATAAAGGGTAAATGATTTTATTTTTTATACAGGTAGTCTCACTGAGTCATGAGAACTCATTTTCAAGAGAAAGCTGCTTTTTTGGGAGCAGATGGTGGGGGTTAAGGGCCTTGCTCAGGGGCCCAGATTGGGGCAAATCAGGGTGGAGGCAGGTGTGGGTGTTTCACCTTTTCCACCCACATTTTAATGTTGTCGGTACCGGGAGTTGACCTGCGACTTTCCGATAGCAGGCCAATCTTCTCTAACCTCTGCGCCACCACTCCTAGGCATATGAAGCTGTAAATGCTCATATTTTATAAAAGAGATGTGATTCTTTATGCAGAGCTGTAAGGAGGGACAGGAGTCAGGACTATGAATCCAACCACCAAACAGACCTCAACTCAGAGTCAGATTCTTTATTTGTCATTTGTCATTTGACATGTGGTGGAATGAAATCATGTACAGTACTGTACACAGGATCCCAGTTATATCCAACAATAAAAGGTAAAAAAAAAGAGTACAGTAATCAGATCTAAGATATGAACTAAGAAAAACATCAACTAAAAATACACTAAACACTAGCATAAAACAAAACGCTGAACAGCAGCACGACCATGAGTCTGTGAGCAGATGAGGTTGAATGAACACAGCAACATGAAACAGATCAGCAGCAGCATGATGTGATTTTCACTGTGATTATTCTGGTTATTTATTCATGAGTCTAACAGCCTCAGGGTAGAAGCTGTTCCTCAGTCTAGTGGTTATACACTTAGTCCCAATCCCTGACGTAACTCGAGGGCTTCCTGTACTGCCATCTCACTCATAAATCACACAATTAAATGAAATAAATCGTCACAAGCCAGTGCATGGCTAAAGCTTATGACAATAAAGTGTTCACTGAAAATCACCCAAGCAGAAAGCACTTCTCAAATGTTACGACTGAAGATATAACGATTCCATCACATAACACAGCTATGAACAGTCACCAAGTGATCTGGGCAACTTCACACTCTGCAAAATCCAATTACAGTACAGCACTAATTCTCAGCATCACACCACAATTATGCAAGATTCATGTTTTGCAGACAGCATATAAAATAAGCAAAATACATTTATTATCTGCACAGTCATAACAGTTTACATTGGACTACTCAATTCACTGAAATCATAATGACTCTTACCTTTAGAAGTTCTTTTTTCTTGCTCTTTTGCTTGCAAAGTTGCAAATCAAGTCTTCAAAGTCCAGATCCCTTTCCCCCAGCTTCGTTCACTCTCTGTGATGCTGGATACTGTACTTAGCTGCTCGATTCTGAAAGGCTGAAACACCTTTGAGTAGAATTTCCTCCCGGATGCTTTCTGTAATTGATCCCCATAGAGCAGGGTCTTCAGAAATGCTGGTGGTACTTGAAGAATAATCTTGTTCTGTTTGCTCACCGTAGATAACTTTTTCAGCTTCATTTGTAAAGCTCGTAAAAGCTTGTAAAACTCGATCACACTACACTTCCGCACACAGTTAAATTCTACGGAAGCCTGTATGCCCGCCCACCGTAACTATTAGCCAATCTACACCGTGCATTGCCGTCTTCTTCTTCTTCTATTGAGTTTATTGGCGGTTGGCGAACTTATTTTAAGCGCATTACCGCCACCAACCGGACTGGAGTGTGTACATTGCCGTCTGCTCCCAATCAATCATACACGTCATGTCAACAAAATAAAAGACACTTATGGTGAATCCAGACCGAACGCGTTTTCAACTGCAGGAGCGTCCGGTTTACATGCAAAGTCAATGGGGGACGCGCCTCCAGGCGCGTCTTGGCGTCGGGTGTCACGTCACGTGCGTGTTGAGCGTGCTGGAAAGCGTTTTTCCGTGCATGTGAACCTGCGTCAGCCTCCAAAGCACGCCTCCAACATGCTGAAGATTTCGCCGTTCAAACGTTCAAACGCCGTTCAACTCTCCCTGATTGGTTGATCAGGGAGAGTCGGGGGGAGAAGAGAGGAGGAGAGTCCCTATGTGACGCGGAAACGAGGGGACGGGTATTGCGCAACTATGTGACGTATTGTTTGAGGGACACAGAAAAAACCCGCAAAGTCGTGAACTATGGAAGAGAAACTCATTGTAGCTGTGTGTTCGCGACAAGTCCTTCATGACCAGTCAAGTCTGCTCTACAGGGACAGAAATAAAAAGCTCCTTGCCTGGCGGAGTGCAGTGATACCGGTAAGCTCCTCCCATACACCCCGCCGCCCCACCGCCGCAGTTTCGCGTTCTGGTCTGGACACCACTGTGGGTCCAGTGCGTCCACTTGCGTGCGTGACAAGCTTTTTGGAAGTTGAAACGCTGCTAGGTGTGGACGTACCATTATGAGAGTTGTTTTTGAAAAACAACTTTTTATTTTATTTGGGTTGGATGATCAGGAAAATTGAGGACAAAGCCTTGTTTTATCTACGTCTAGCGACAATAAAAAAATAAAATAAAAAAAAACGTTTCTGCCAGGCTGGAACTGCACTGCTCTCTGCTGGCCAGCAGAGGGCCCCATAATCTGTCGGGCCCCTGGACACTCGCCCAGAACGCCCGTATTGAAGATCCGGACCAGGTTACAACTGCATTTCAGTGTGTAATTGCTTAATGCCCATTTGTTTGCATTAGGATAGTTTGCAAGCTTTAGTTTTTCTTGTTCCCTTATCAGTCTTGTTGTCACTCGGTGCAACATATCACTATGGGAAATTGCGCCCGTGCAGTTTACCTGAAGGAATACAATCACGCCTTTACGGCAGGGGCGTCAGCGTCGCGCCAGAGGCAACGCCCTCTGAGTACTTAAGCCGCTGACGCCCATCCATCGATCTCTTATTGCCCTTCACCTCGCTTAAACCTGAACTCTCTCTCTTCGCGGGACTTCTCTGTTGCTTCATCGCTCGACCAGAGGTGAGCTTGCTCCCTACACAGAGCGTACAGAGAATTATTCCTGCGTACTTCTGGGCTAGCGAAAGCTAGTCCGGCACATTTTTCCTTAACCTCTAAGTTTTTTCTTCTCCTCTTTCCGCAGACTGCTTCGCTCGACGGCGCAAACTGCGTCACACCGCTACCTCTGCTAACTCGTAGCAATGCTAGCCTGCGAAAGCGATGCGACGGAGGAGACGTCTCAAATCAGAAGAAAAAGGATCTTGGAAGGACTCGCTCGTCTTATCTCGGACATGCCTCCGGAGAAAGGAAAGCGAAAGACAAAACTTCCAAAAAAGACCAACAGGACGGCAAGTCCGACCTCGCGCGCCTGCCCCAGCAGATGCGGTTTTTCCCTCTCAGTGACGGACACCCATGAGACCTGTCCCGTCTGCTTGGGTATACTGTACGCGAACATAGCGCTGGACGCACCCGAGTTTTTTCCACACTGCAACCAGATGCTGGAGGCAGTGAGGAGGCACCGGGCGGACTTCGTCACCAAGGCTATGGGGGCTGCGGCGGCGCCGGCAGACCCGTACACCACTGAACCTCTGACTCCCACGCCGGAGCTCGAGAGCATGGCTTTGGATGACAGCACCCGAGTTGAATGGGACGACAGTCCAGATGTGCTGGCCCCCATGGTGGACTTAACTGTCGACTTTGACACTCGAGGCATGATGAACGAGGACGAGATCTCGATTTCAGCCTCAGGTGAATTTTCTGCGGACAAGGCCGACGTTGGGTATGGGGAACAGAGAGAAGACCTCTCCCGCACCCCGGTACCTGTGCTCCCTGAGACTGACTTTTCCATCCCTGCTCTGTTCGACTTGTGTCACAGAGCAGCGGACGCACTGCAGATCCCATGGCCGGAGCCTCCACCTCATCAACAAGTCACGAGGTTGGCAGGAAATTATTTTTATTCAAAGTAGCAGACCGTCACGAGGCAAAGGATACCCGTCTTCCTGGACTTCCTCACAGAGCTGACTCGCACCTGGTCTCAGCCCAGGACGCCCATACTATTGCCGCTCTCACAGTTTCTCGACGTGGACGGGATGGATGAGGTGGGAATAGCCAACGTGCCTCAAATTGAGGACACGTTGGCGTCTCATCGGGCTCCCAAGTCATCCGGGACAAAACCAACTCTCCCCCGCAAAGCCTGTCAAGCCTCGGCTTCCCTGCTCGAGAAGTGCTACAGGGCTCAGGGCCTCGCAGCGCGCGCGATGAACGCGTCTGCAATGATGCAAGCTTACCTGGCTGAAAAACTACAGGAGCTCCAGGTAACGTCAGACAAGCAAGCTGCCGCCGAGCTGCTGGATGAAGCCCGCAGGGCAACAGACTTTGTGCTCCGCATGATAGGGACAGCAGCTGTTGCTCAGGGCAGGAGAATGGCTGAAGTGGTCATCGCAATACGCCATCTGTGAATGACCCTGAATGACCTCCCGGAGGGACAGAAAATTCATTTTCTCCACCATTCAATAGAACCGATGAGGCTTTTTGGATAAGCGCTCGATCGAATTCAGACCAGGCTGGACCAGAGGTGCAAACAGGCTGAAGCTCTCCGGGTGGGCATCCCCAGGAGAACATCCCCCCTGGGAATCAGCTGGGAGCAGAGCCCCGCAGCCTCGACAACACTCAGCCACACGTGCCCCAACGAAAAAGCGGCCGGTGTACGAGGTCGAGCACCGGCAGAGACCACCACCGGTTCCACCTCGGACCGAACACGCCTGGAGTAAGAACAGATTTGTTCCCCGCCAGGCGGACCGGTACAGAACCTCCTCTGCAAACCGGGACACCAAACAGAAGCGTGCCTGATGAACCAGGACCGCTTCATAACTTTACATGATCACCCGCCCACGCGGTACGGGAAATTATCTTTTCACATCCAGACTTGTTTTTAGCACGGTACAAAAAGTATGGGAAACATACACAGATGACAAATGTGACAAATTATTATTATTATTATTAAAAGCTGGTGATTCTGTTTTAGACACAAATCATGTTCTTTCTGCTGTGAGTGACATAAAGCCAAATATGTCGTTACACATAAGCACGAATAATGTTAAAAAAACAGATTCTGTTTTCTTGACTCACAAAAAACAACAAAAAACAACAACAACAACAAACACAGTAACATCAGCAGAACAGTCCCCTCTGTTCTCCCAGCTGACATAAAGGACGGGGGCCATCTTCCCCCCCTCCCTCACGGCTCACGGGGTGTTAGCCTAATTGATAAACCCCAGCAGGGCGCCTTTGTTCTGTCTGCAACAGCAGGCCCGTGACTCCTCACAGAAGCCGTTTTCGCATTTACCGGCCCTCCCCAGTTCGGCTCGTATCTGGTTGGCCCAGAGCCAGCCCTGGCCCGCCCTCGTTCATTACGCACTGTCCGAGAGCAAGCCTTGAAGTGGGTGGGGTGTTCGCTTGACGTGGGTGGAGTGTTCACTTGACGTGGGTGGAGTGTTCTTGTGTGCGCGCTTACAGTGTTTTAAGAGAGGACACGCCGCTAACAAGTATTTGTTTGCTGAGTATATATATTAGTGGTTCTGAGTTTAATATTTGTTAATTACTGATTACAAATCAGCTTATGTTACAACGTAAATAACACGAAGCGCGCACCCATTTCCGCCTTTCCGCGCGACCTGAATGTCATTAAACAATAACTAATATTGTCTAACTGTTGCGCGCAGCCAGGGTTTTAAAATATAACTAATAATCTCTAACTTCTACGTGCAGCTAAAATGTTAAGAGGAGTGATTCCTATATGGGTAAGGTGGACACCTGAAATTCCACCCTAACCCACTCCGGCTGTCCTTTCTAACACACAGTAGAAAGCGACCTTGAGATACCTATTGGATAAAGGCGGACGTTCACACTAGGATGCATTTTACTGAGCATTTCAAGGACGTGAATGAATTACGTTCCCATAGTGATATGTTGCACCGAGTGACAAGACTGATAAGTTTGCCGATGATACAGCGGAGGTAGGATACATCACAAACAATGATGAGTCCAGCTACAGGCAGGAGGTGGAACACCTGGAGAGCTGGTGCAAAGAGAATAACCTTCACATGAATGTGAAGAAGACAAAGGAGATGATTGTGGACTTCAGAAGGAACAAACAAACACACACCCCACTGAACATAGGTGGATCAGTGGTGGAAGTGGTCTCCAGCTACAAGTACTTGGGGGTACACTTGAATGATAATCTCAGCTGGACCAACAACACCACCAGCCTGATCAAGAAAGGTCATCAGAGACTCTACTTCCTCAGACGGCTGAGACGAGCTGGTCTGAGTAGCCCAGTCCTCACATCCTTCTACAGGTGTGCAGTGGAGAGCATCCTGTGCTCCAGCATCAATGTGTGGCATGGAGGCTGCACAGCTGCAGAAAGAAAAGCTTTGCAGAGAGTGGTGAAGGCTGCACAGAAGTCTGTTGGAGTCAGTCTCCCCACCATCACAGACATTTACACTTCGAGATGCAGGAAAAAAGCCACCTGCATCATGAAAGACCCCACTCACCCAGCACACACACTCTTTGCCCCACTCCCCTCAGGACGGAGGTTGAGGAGCATCAAATGTAGAACCACTAGACTGAGGAACAGCTTCTACCCTGAGGCTGTTAGACTCATGAATAAATAAATAATAAGAATAATCACTGTGAAATATCACATCATGCTGATGCTGATCTGTTTTCTTGTTGCTGTGTTCATCTGTGACCATCTGCTCATAAAGACTCATGTTCGTGCTGCTGTTTGTAATGACGTTTTTCTATTACTCTAGGGCTTAGTGTATTTCTAGTTGGATGTTTTTCTTAGTTCATATCCTAGATGTTATTACTGTTTTTCTCTTACATTTTGTTGTTGGATGTAACTGGGACCCTGTGTACATAATCTCATTTCATCACATGTACTACATGCGGTGCAAATGACCATAAAGACTCTCTGACTCTGGAACTGAAAGTTATGCACCATAACTCATGTTCCCTGAAGGAAGGGAACGAGGTGCAACATACCTGGCCCTTTCAATGCTGAAAGCTTGGTGAAGTGCATTCTGGAGATCGATGGATGGGCGTCAGCGGCTTAAGTACCCAGAGGGCGTGGCCTCTGGCGCGACGCTGACGCCCCTGCCATAAAGGTGTGATTGTATTCCTTCAGGTAAACTGCGCTGGCGCAATTTCCCATAGTGATATGTTGCACCTCGTTCCCTTCCTTCAAGGAGCATGCGTTATGGTGCATAACTTTCAGTTATTTATCTTGAGTATACACACATTGTCAAAATGTATTGCTGATGTGACACATGTTGCAAATTAACATATTGTGCCTATCCATGCCTTTTATTTTTAAACTGATTAACCACGAATTCAGAAGGATCACAACGGTTATCCTGGAGACAGCATTCCTGCTGGACCAGTACTCCCCGATGATAATAATGTCCCTGTTGTCCTCAAGAGCGGGGTCAGCAATAATGAATATTAAGCATATACAGAACATGCTGCTAGAGGTATGAATAAATGAAATAAAGTTACCGGTACTTTCAAAAGGGATATCCACTTTGTTGATGTTGGGCTTTTGATCATGACTGATACATGTTGTTAATGCCGTCCTGTTCAGTGAATATGGACCAAAAATTTATAAATGCCCAGAAATGAAATTCAAAATCAGTTATAAGATTGTTTATGGTCTCCTAGACACATTAAAAGGTAACTGTTTTCAACTCTAATTTGCTATAAAGGATATATTGGATAATAATAAAATAGGCAAGAATGACTGATGTAATTTTGATGTAAATATCAAGCACACCTTCCTGGTCGAGCAGTTCAACATTGTTTATCTCATTCACAGGACAAATCTGTGGAGACAAGGAGGGAGGTCACCATCCGTGGCTTAATGCTGTATCTTAGGTGTTAACCTTTCCTGCTCAGTCCTTCATCCGTGGTCAAAAGACACTGGGGAGATCTTCCTCCAGGGCCGAAGTCTCTGCTTCGGGGTTAAGGGGCGGCCGTGGTGTAGTGGTAATGGCAGTCGTCCCCCGATCGGAAGGTTGGAGGTTCGAATCCCGGTTCCCCACACCATGTGTCGTTGTGTCCCTGGGCAAGACACTTAAACCCGAGTTGCTCCCGGTAGGACTGGATGGCGCCTTGCATGGCAGTCTGCCGCTACCAGTGTATGAATGGGTGGATGGTTGGTATTGTAAAGCACTTTGGGGCCCCTCATAGGGGGCTGGAAAGCACTATATAAATAAGCTCCATTTAACATTTACCATAACTCCCTCACTCGCCTTGCACATAAACCACACGGTGGCACAGAGGTGGTTGAAGGTTAATCCTCTTGTTTTAATAATAATTCCAGCCAACAGGTGCATAAACAGACTTCTTACAGCCGCGCTTCGATTGTCGTTCACGTTAATCCACACACACACACACACCATCGCCTCTCGCTCTTATCAACACATGCAGAACATGAGCATGTAACGCCCTCCTTTGGCCGGCGGATGGACGACACACATCTCACCCTCCCACAGACACACAACACACACACACCACTCACTGAGCCATTCATCATATTCAGTAGAGGCACTTTCTGCAACACTAACCCGACTCTGGATGGCAATTAAACAATAATTCCACTCCAGACTTACAATGCATAAAACTGATACACAATCCTTATAGCTAACAAGAAATAACTGTGTCAATCATAATTACATGTAGGTGAGGTGTAGCATCAAACCACATATCCCAGTGATATAATTAGCTCATTTTAAGGTGTGTCCACTTGTGCAAAAGTAAACTTTACATGCCATAGGGGAGGAAAGAAATTACTCAGCGTTATCTATGACGACCAGGCAGGAAACTAACTGAAATCTATCAGGTACGAAAATATGTAGAAAAACATGGTCTTTAGATAAACCATTTGCTCTTCAGCCAAATTGACTTAGCAGTTTGAACAAATTAACAGTAATAAAGATAGCAGGCACTTGTGGCTTTGTTGAACAGTTTTAGCGAACTTCGCAGGACACCGGAACAGCTGGAACCTTAAACTGAGTCCATGGTTCTAATTGGAACTACCCATGTACCGTACCAGTCCGGTGCTCTATCTCTCGTCATGGTGGACGACTTTCACCTTGGACCTTGGGTTCTTTTGTATCCGATAAACTAGGTCATCCAGTTGACCTAGGATGAAGAATGGTCCTTCATATGAGGGAAGGAACTTTTTGACTTTGTTCTTGGCATGACGTGTCCCTTTAATGAGATATCACACAGGGTCTCCGACTTTATACTGTGTGTGGCAGCAGTTCTTGTCGTACTGTCTCTTTGCACGTGTGACCGAATCCCCCAGTGCTTCTCTAGCGATATGGTGGGCCAGCTCCATCTGTTCCTGCATCTGTTGCACATACTCTGGAGCAGTGGGTTGGTGTTCTGGATCAGGAGGCAAACCTGCGGTGAGGTCTACTGGTTCACTTACTTCTCGGCCCCACATCATAAAGTTTGGAGAGAAACCGGTAGCACTATGCTTGGTTGCCCTGTATGCCATAACAACATAAGGAATCATCAGGTCCCAATCCCAATGACAGTGTGCTACTGTAGTAGCCAGGATCTTTTGGAGGGTGGCGTTGAAACGCTCAGCCTGACCATCTGACTGCGGCCTAAATGGTGTTGTGTGAGTCTTGTCTATCCCAAACAAACTACGCATCCCTTGGAACACCTCAGACTCGAAATTGCGTCCCTGGTCACTGTGTAGTGCTTGAGGGATTCCATAGCGGCACACCCACTCACTAGCAACTATACCGGCAACGGTCACAGCTCGCTCGTTTGGAATAGGAAATGCTTCAGTCCACTTTGTGAAATAGTCTTGCATCACTAGCACATAGCAGTTTTCATGCTCAGTCTCGTTCAGTGGCCCCATAATGTCCAGTGCAATGCGCTCCATAGGAGCTCCTACCGGGACTGTTCCCATAGGAGCTTGCGGTGTCTTCTCGGGTTGAGCCCTGGATGCACAGCTGATACATGTTTTACACCAGAGGGCAACATCCTCCCTCATGTGGTACCGGTAGTATCGGGTCCTTAATCTGTTCAGGCTCTGCACCACACCAAAATGTCCACCCACTGGCCCCTCATGCATCTGCCTCATCACGTCAAGTTGTAGTTTACGTAGCAGTACAATTTGTGGGTAGAATTGGGTGTCATCGAGGCAATAGAATAGATGGACCAGAACTCCATCTCTGAAGTAGAGTTGTTTCCATTGAGTCCAGTATGTCTTAGTGGCTGGGCTGCATGGTGAAACAACAGACCATGGGGGGCGTTTATCACTGGCCTTCATCCAGTTGCGTATGGGTGCAATGTCCACATCAGCATCCTGGGCCTGGCTCAGCTCCCCCATGGTCCAACCATGAAACAAAGAAGCCGTGTCAAGAGTCTTAGCCACGTATATTTTTTCAGTCAATTTCACAGTGCATCTATCAGTATGAGCATTCTGATGCAATTTGTCTGTATCAGTGGAAGTATTTTGGTCTAAAGTCTCTATATCTGATGTGAGGGTGTTTTGACTTACCCCCACTGGACAAACTGCTGTGGTGGGTGGTCGGTCCTCTACCACCACTGGACAAACTGCTGTGGTTGGTGGTCGGTCCTCTACCCCAACTGGACTCAGCAACAGGGAGCTGGTGTCAGAGTTCAAATCACACTGGACAGCCTGATGGTTGATAGTTTTGGGTGATGTGGAAAAATTTGGCACTATACATGGACAGGACTGGTGGCAGGGTCTCCTGGAGAGGCTGTCAGCATTGGTGTGCTGTCGACCTGGGTGGTGGATAATCTCAAACTCATATTCAGCCAGCTTCTCAAGCCATCGAGCTAACTGTCCTTCTGGCTCTCTTATTTTGGTCAGCCAGCGCAAACTGCTGTGGTCCGTACGCACCTTGAACGGCCGGCCGAGGAGATACTGGCAAAAATGGGATGTGAAATCCACTATGGCCAGAAGTTCACGTCTTGTTGTGCAGTAGTTTTGTTCAGGCTTTGTCAACTTGCGACTGTCATAAGCCAACACTCGTTCCACACCCTCCTGCATCTGCGACAGTACAGCACCAGTGCCGGTGTCACTCGCATCAGTGTCGAGTATCATTTCACCGTAGTCCAGGGGATAGCCAAGAATGAGGGCTGAGATGAGACGACACTTTAACTCGTCGAAAGCAGCTTGGTGCTCAGCACGCCACTGGAAACGTGCATTTTTCGTGGTTAGGTTATGAAGGGGTTCAGCAATAGATGCAAAGTCTTTTACAAATCAGCGATAGTATGAGGCCAGGCCGATGAAGCGTCAAACTTCCTGGATGGACAATGGTACGGGCCACATTTGAACCTTTTGGACCTTGCTGGGGTCCGTAGCTACACCATGTTCAGACACTATGTGACCTAGGTAAGCCACCTCGCGGCAGAAAAGGTAGCATTTGGCAGGTTTTAATTTCAGGTTAGCTTGTTGGAGTCTGTAAAACACCTGGCCAAGCCACTGCAGCATTTCTGACACATTCCTCGCCAGCATGATGATGTCATCCAGGTAGACCAGACAGGTCTCCCATTGCATGCCAGCTAAGACGCGGTCCATCAGCCGTTGGAATGTCGCCGGGGTGTTGTATAATCCAAACGGCATGACATTCCACTCAAAGAGACCTGTCCGGGCGCAGAATGCAGCTGCTTTGCGTGCTCTTGGTGTCAGCTCCACCTACCAGTAACCTAAAGTAAGGTCCAATGTGCTGAACCATCTGGCAGTAGACAGTGTATCCAGCGTGTCCTGGATACGGGGCAGAGGGTACGTATCCAGTATGGTTCGCTCATTGAGAACCCTGTAATCGATGCAGAGCCGACATGTCCCATCCTTCTTACGTACAATAACTATGGGTGAGGCCCAGCTGCTGTGGCTGCTTTGGGCGAGACCGTTCTGTAGGCTGTCATGTATCTGCTGGTTGACGTATTGTTGCTTCTCTTTCGCCATCTTACGTGGAGGTTGTTTGATCGGAGCACCTGGACGAAGTACAATATCGTGCTGGACGAGGTTGGTTCGGCCCAGGTCAGTAAACCCAGTAGAGAACGCCTGTCCATAAGTAGAAAACAAACGTTAAAGTTGAGACATTCACCATCATTGAGGTCCCTAGAGCTCTGAGCATAGAGCTCTTCCAGGTGCAGAGGTACTACAGGGGAGATGGCTGGTGAGTCTACGGTTGGTGAGACCTAGGAAGACTGCATGGCTTCAGCTAGCTGAAAAAGACCAGTCATGGATCCTTCTTTGATGGTCACAGCTTTGTTGCCAGGATTAAAGAGGCAAAGGGGGACTGTTTTCGACGTCTGGGGATGAACTAAAACTCTGGCGAGGAGTACTTTGTGTTTCTCAACAAAACCCTTAGTGGGGCTAAGTATCATGTCACTGCGGGCTGTCCCACTTAGATGCACGCTGCCCTTCAAAACAAACGCCTGTCCTGGTTCCACCACCACATTTCTGGATATTTTCACTGCATGCAACTTCAGGTCAGATTCAGATTGGTAGTAGGGCACTTCCTCACCAAACAGAATGATACGGTGTCTGCCAAAATCAAGACGGGCTTCAGCTTACATGAGGAAGGGATGCCCCAGCAGCACTTCTAACCCTGTTATATCTGCTACAATAAAATCTACATCCACCTGACGATTGTTGATGCTGACAGGTATCTGGGCCTCACCTAGCACTGGCACATCTACAGGTCCCACCCCCAGTAAAGTCTCAACAATTGATAAATGCAGCTGAGGTCTCATGTCAGGATGGATGGAATTAAAGTAGTACAAAGGTAGCACATTTCTCCGCTCCCCATTGTCCAACACAGCACACACCTCCACTTCATAGATTTGCATGAGGATACTCATTTCTTGGATATGGCCTTTCAGGTGGAGCACGGTGGCTTCTTGGGTATCACCGGAGTAACTACTGAATGTCAAAGCTTTGGTGGTCTTGTGGGGCGAGGGGCACTGCTTCTGGATATGACCCCAACCATGACAATTATGGCAAAGGACTCTCCCCTTTGCCAAATTCTTGTGGTTATTAAAGGCTGAGGGTGCGTGTGTGGCAAACTGATTTGGTGAAGGGCTGGTTACAGGTATAGTTTTATTAACACTTTCATGTTTGCCATTGGCTCTGACCACAGCAGCTCTGGGCCGTCGTTCAACCATGCCGTGGGCTCCTGACTGCATGGTACTGGTGACATAAGCTGCAGCCCTTTTTGTGGTCTCATGAGCATGAGCTATTTCATATGCACGGGCGAGCGTGGCTGGTCGTTGCTCAAATAGTTTCTGAACTATTTCGGCATCACCCAGACCGTTTGTGAAAACTTCAACAGCAATAGAGTCCTGGTCAGCTTCTGCTCTGTCCCCATAAGCCATAGCCACTTTCCCATAAATATCATCTCTGAAAGTGTGCAGGTCCTCTCCATGTTTCTGTACTCGCTGCCTCAGCTCTACTGCAACTACAGCGGCATGATCAGAAGATGGGCCATATGCAGTTTCCAGTTCGTCCACCAGGCGACGGTAGTCCCACCTGTAAGAGCGAGGGTTTCTGTGGACAATGGCCCCCGCTGCGTCAACCAGACAGAATTTCAGCTGCACTTTCATCGTCTTTTCGGACCAATAGTTCGCTTCGGCGCAGCTCTCAAACCTGTGCAGAAATTCTTTCCATGGTGTGGTACCATCGTATTGGCCTTGACGTAAGGTGGGGACCCTCTCTCTAGGATCTCCATCCTCCTCACTGTCGGATAAAGGCTGCTGCACCATGAAACAAGTTTTATTTGTTTTTAATCGGGGCTGGGGTAGTGCAGGGGTTTGCTTGTAGCTTATCGTTCTATCCAGGTTATGAGAAGGGGTACAATGCACGGCTGGAAATGTCACTGGGTTGACGGGGGCCGGAGTGCTATGCACAAAACTTTGCATATGAGCAGAAGTAAATGGGTTGGAGTCCGTATAATTATCTTTCATTTGGAATGTGGGGGTTGGGTAGAAATGCATTCCGTCGTCTGCAGCCCCTCCATGGGCGTTATAACCTTGACATTTGGCATCAATGAATGGATTTGTAGGACTAAACTGTGGCTGAGCGGGGCCTTGGCGCGGTGCAAACTTGTCCTCTCCTTTAGTGTATGAGCTAAAACAGCGTTCATCACACAGAAAAGGGTTGTAATGTTTACATTTCTCTACCGTTACATCTTTGGTAGCTTTTCTACACGTTGCACTCTCAGAAGACATAGCCAATGTCATAAACGGGTTGGAATAATCTGTTTCAAACCCATAGTTTTTACAGGAGCGGGCGGCGGCGTCCATCTTGTGGTTGTTAAACAGCGGCTAATATAGCAGGCTAATGCAGTCTCTCAGCTTTATTGCTAGTCGTTATTATCTCTCTTATTCAAAGCTCACCACTCATCCAGCAAGGCGAAGAGGTCCCTTCGTGGTCGCCAGTGTTAACCTTTCCTGCTCAGTCCTTCATCCGTGGTCAAGACACAGGGGATGCCGGTGGTTGTGAGATGGAGTAGTCGTGCTTGCCAGTGCTCCGGTTAAAACTTAATTCTTAGCACCACCAAGCCCTCTACATTAACTTTTTTTGCCTATTATCACACACACAACTTCCATCAAACATTTCTTTTCAAGATTTTAAATTAAAAATGTCTCAAAAGTCGACAAAATCGAAGAAGGATGACGCTGGCCTAACCCTTGAGGCAATTACGTTGCTGCTTGAGGAGCACCGCGCAACGCTGTCAGCTAAGTTCAAACAAACTTTCAATCAGCTGGATATCAAACTGGACCAGACCCGGCTCGCGGTGGAGGAACACGGCCAACGTGTGTCATCACTGGAACTTGTCACTGATGACCTGAGTCAGCGCCTGACGGAGGTAGAAAACACCTGCTCAACTCTTCAGGAAGACAACGCCAGCCTAAAGTCTAAACTAGCAGACTTAGGCCCTGTTTACACGGACACTGTGTGGGGGAAACGCAACTTTTGGGTATGTTAATTAGGTTGAAAGTTTTGCGTTGACATGGGCGAATTCTGTGGATACGACTCTCTCCCCCCTCCACCCCCCGTACTCATGAATTTACTGTAGTTACCATGCTGGGCCATTAGATGGCGCTGTGATTTTTGGAACCTTCACTACTGCGCATGCGTGCCACTGCTGCCTGATGTAAACAGAGCAGACGAGGCAGCCTGTTTTCCTCTCTGGCTAAAAGTTCAGCTACTACAAGTTGTTGTCAACAAGTTAACAAGTTAAAGCTGGAATTTGGATAAGAGTCAACAGATTTGACACCAAGTGGGGCCGCTTCATCTAGCAAGCTGCACACCAGTTGCTGACTGGACCGGAACCGCGTCAACATGTCTGACTTTAGTCCGTGAGAATCAGCTGATTTACAGCAGCGCTACAAGGTAAACCATGTTCTTAATAATCTTTCCTTGTGTTTAGTTCGATCACAGAACAACCAACTGAGGTTTTATTTTTATTTTTTTCCTGCGAGGTCGAAGCTGTCGTTCCACGAAGCGGACCGGCGGTTCGGATGTGGGTCCAGTTTCCACCAGGATGAAACAACAGAGTCCAGTTCATTAAAGTTCGGTTAACGTGTTTTTAAAAGTGTTCAATTTAATTCTCAGTGTTTGTGACATGAGTTTGTGGTGTTGGATAAATAAATAAATAAAAAATCAACCTGGTGTCTTCATTTTCAGCAGCATGTTAGGCATGACGTAACGAGTCCAGATAGCTTCATTTAGCTCAGATAAATGTAAATATCTCCCACGCTAACATAAATACTGTTTATTATTGTTAAACTGTTAATATATAGCACATTTAGTATGTTATAGTGCAGCGTGACACGTGAAATGTCCGACTGCCTCGTTAACAGACAACTGGATCCAGGCAGCTGGCTCTCTTCCAACACAGATGCAGGTAAGGTGTAGAATAATTAAATATGAGAATCAAAATATATTCCATCAGCTATAGTTCAGAAAGTGGTGCGTGTGTCCTCTGTCCAGTCCACCGCCATTGTTAAAATGCCGGCTGTCTGCGCGTGCGTGCTGCGTGCATGTGTTCAAACAAAAGCTCCACGGGAGATGTTTACATTATCAACGGGGGGTCTGCGAAAAAGTTCCACTTTGAGAGCTGGGTTCAAAAACCATCGGAGTCATCGAGGGGGGCCAGCAGCGTCGTGTAGGCGATAAGCAAAGTCGCAAAGAGAAAGTAGCGGTTACACTCAAAATACGTGCCGTGTAAACTGGCCCATAGAAAGTAGAAGCAGATGGCAGAACATTCGTATGCTGGGCCTACCTGAGTCTGTTGAGAGCGGATGCCCCACAGACTTTTTCTCCAACCTGCTGTGTGACATCTACGGGCGTGACACGCTTCCATCTCCACCTGAACTGGACCGGGCTCATCGAACCCTCGCCCCGAAACCCGCCTCGGACCAACGGCCGCGCCCGGTTATCCTGCGACTGCACCGGGTCCAGGTGAAGGAGCTCCTCATCCGGGAGGCTCGACGCAGAGGTAAACTTGAATACCGGGGGAAACCGATGCGGATCGTGGAGGATTACACCCCTGAAGTCCTTAACCAGCGCGTGGAATATAAAGACGTGATGGCTGCGCTGTACTCTCTGGGTTTAAAACCTGCTCTGCTTTTTTCTGCTCAACTCCGTGTGACTTTACCTGATGGACACAGAAGGTGTCTGGGCTCTGTGGAAGAGGCGCAGAAGTTCATGGACACCTTACCTCAAGCTTCACAGCGCAAGTAATATCTAACTTTTATTTTGACTGATGAGCAACACGTTGTTTCAACACTGGCTTTGTTTATGTTTAGCTACACAAATTTTTTGTTTACATGAGGTAATGAACAGATAAGCAGGACTTTGCCCATACTCTGATTATCTGAGACTATTTAGTTTTCAGTGGCTTAAAAGAGTGCATCTTTTTGGTTTTGTATTTAGGTACATAAATAATTGAAGTATTCATGTATAAAAATGTGTGAAATATATAATGTTTTCAATATATTCTCTTGAACAATTAACATTTTTCCTCTTTTTGTTTACCAGTTGACTATCTTAAATTAAATCTTGAATTAATCTTAAATTGATTAAAGATTTAATTCAAGATTAATTTAACTTTATGTTTGTATGTTCGTGCGTGATTACACATACATCTATGTGTATAAATTTTTGGCCTTGCATACCTTAAAACTATTTTGTGAGGTGCTTATACATTATTTTTCCTTTTATGATACTGTAGCACTAGTTTAAAAGTTAGACAGGAGCCTTTTTTTTATGGAACTTGCTGCTTTTGTTTTTTGCAGCTGTCCAGGGTAGGAAGGGGAGGGGGATCCATCACTGCTATTAATTTATATTTTCTTTCACTTTACCAAGAACTGCACAGCCATGAACACATTAGACTGTATTACCTACTTTTCTTATACAAATTATTAGTAATATGAGTGGTCAGTTGGTGTTGTCAAGCTGGAACGTCAAAGGTTTGAACCGTCCCGTTAAGAGAAGGAAGGTGCTTTCTCATTTAAAACAATTAAATACAGACATTGCTTTCCTGCAGGAGACTCACATTAGAAGTGACGATAACAAACGATTACTGCAAACATGGCGCGGGCAGAGTTTCCATTCCTCCTTTCGAGCAATGTCTCGGGGCGTCTCGATCCTCATCAGTCAAGACATTTCTTTTGAACCTTTTCAAGTTAACTCAGATAAATATGGCCGTTTTGGGATTGTTTCCGGTAAATTGTACAACACACCAGTAGTGCTAGTTAACGTTTATGCCCCAAATACGGATGATGTTGGTTTCTTTGAGAAATTATTTTCACTGCTCCCGGACCTTAACACATACTCATTGATACTCGGTGGTGACTTGAACTGCTGGTTGGATTCAGTTTTGGACAGATCCTCTACAAACCCTGCCACAGCCAGCAGGTCATCCCACACTATCCGTGCCTTTTTATCTACGTATGGCCTGTGCGATGTGTGGCGTTTTTTACACCCAGCTGAGAGAGAATATTCTTTTTTCTCTCATGTTCATCACTCATACTTGAGGATCGATTACTCTTTCATGGACAACAAACTTATTCCCTCTGTCCATGGCTGTGAATACCACAGTATTGTTATCTCAGACCATGCACCTGTGACTCTGTCTCTGTCCCTCCCTGACATTCCTCTAAGGAGTAGACAGTGAAGATTCAATTCAACGTTGCTGTCAAACAATGATTTCGTCACATTTATAGAAAAAGAAATAACCTTCTTTCTATCCATAAACAGAACTCCTGGGATCCCACTGTCAACCGTTTGGGATACCCTTAAGGCCTATCTAAGGGGGTAAGTCATTTCATATACCGCCCGGCTGAGGCAAAAATCTCAAAAAGAAAGAACTGATTTTGCCCAGCAGATAAAAGAAATTGATAAACAATATGCTCAAAACAAATGCCCTAATCTGTACAAAAAAAGTAGAACTCAAAACTTAGTTTATTTAATTAATTATTATTATTATATTAATTAATTATATTATTATAATTATTGTTTTAAATTATTTTTTTAAAGGAGCAAACATAATAAGATATTTTCTTCTTCTGCCGCCTTTCATTTTATATTTTCTTTTTATACAAGAAACATGTGTTTGTTATGTGTTCTTTTTTATAAAATGAATGAAATTAAATTAAATGAAAGTTTGACTTATTGACTACACACTCAATAGAGCAATCACTTTTGAAACGTAAATCAACATTTTACATACATGACGAAAAGTCAGGAAAACTACTGGCAAATATGTTGAAGGGTGCCATGGCTAGGGATGGGAATTGTTAAGAATTTATCAATACCAATTCCTTTATCGATATCATTTATCGATTCAATTCCTTATCAATTCTGTTAACAATTCTCATTGGGTTAGGCAAAAAAATATAGTACACCATTTGTGTGCATGGAGTATTTAATGCTCTTTCACCAGAACAAAAATAGAACTTTTATGAAAAAAATCATTCCTAATTAACATTATTCAGGGACTGTCCATGGTTGGAATGGGTGATAGGCTTCTATACAGTTGGACTTCTGTCCTCTTCCTCAAAAAGTTATTCTAGGGCTGTCTCTTTTTGCTGATTTACAGGAGGCATCTGAAATTATTGACATAACCACAACTTGTAATTCACAAGTTTCAATTTTAAAATAAATAGTGTAATAATCCATGCAATTTATCATCTTTCATTACAAAAAACGAAACTTACATAGTTATCATCTTCATCCTCTTCTGCCTCACTCTTCGTCTCTCCCTCTGCGTCTCTCCCGGCTCTGCCAGCTTCAGAAGAAATTCACCATTAAAAACAGTGAGCAACAAAAAAAGCTCTCACAACAGAAAGAGGCTACAATGAAACACACTGAACAAAAATATAAAACAACACTTTTGTTTTTGCTCCCATTTCTACGGTGGCATTTTTAGGTCTGTTGTGTGTTGAAAAACGTCATCCTGAAAGCTAAAAGTGTGCTAGCAACAGCCTCTGAGCCAGCCAGACTCTGGCAATCCTCGTCAACTAGATGTTATTACAGGAGATGGAGATTATTTATACAACACAGTGGAAGCAGTAAAGTAAAAAAGTAACAAGTGACAGGAACTGGAGCAGTTTAACGTTACGTGCTGCAACATTTAAAACAGAGGAGGACGCTAGTTTGTTAGCTCCGCTTCCCCAACCACGAAGCAGCGTCACGAAGTAGCGTGTTAAAGTCGGTACATTTGTGCAAACTCACCTCATGCTGAGTGGTCAAATGCTTCTCTCTGCATATTAGAAGTATTTCTGCCCTTTATTGTAATCGACGCTTTGCACGTGTTGCAAGTAGACTTGGTTTTGTCTTCGCTTTTTCCTTGATGCCATGTTGAACACCAAATACGGCGCATGTCTGTGATGTCATCACATAAATGCGTCACCACGACGAGTCAGTAGAACGAGTCAGAGAACCGATAAACAGAATCGTTAAGACAAGCAGCCTACAATTCCAGGGAATTGAACTCTAAAGAACCGGTTCTTTAAAAGAACCTGTTCTCGATTCCCATCCCTAGCCATGGCTAAACAAATCATCCCTAAGATCCAAATAAAGAATGGCACCATAACTCTAGATCATTTACAAATTAACAGTCGCATTTAAGGACTTTTATTCCCATTTATATACTTCAGAATCCCAAACCAACAAGAATTTATCTTCTCAGTTTTTCGAAAAGACCAATATGCCAAAACTCATACCCAACCTGAAAGATGCACTGGAGATCCCAATATCCTTGACAGAAATTGTGTCAGCTGTATCGGTATTGCTGTCTGGCAAATGTCCGGGTCCTGACGGCTTCCCTGCCCAATTTTTAAAGAAATTTTCTCCATTACTCTCCCCACTCCTACACTCTGTTCTCTCTAGGGTTGGGAGTCGAGAATCGTTCGGAACCGGGACTAACTGTCCGGTTTTCTCAGAATCGTTCAAAATATATTTTCGATTCCTATTTTCGATGCTAGTCCGCCAACCGGAAGTAGCCGCTAACGTCGAAGAAGAATTTGCAGCCGAAAACCAACGAAGAAGAATCCACCGGAAGTGTGCATCCGCGGTCGAAAGCGTGGCTTAACTTTAATAAAATGACCAGTCAGGTCAGTGTAGCACTTGCAATAATTTTCTATCATGCAAAGGAGGGTGGAGAAGTAAAAACGTGTCCCGCCTTTGACGCGTTCCGCCGGATTATTATCGCTTCGTGTCCAACCAGAAGTAACAGAGTGGTCCATCTTCAAAACGTTCCGCCGGACTTTTCACTGCCTCCTTGTTCGGCTCCATCAGGTAAATAAAGCTATAAACTACGTCTCATACCAACATTAAGGCAGCTAACAAGTTATACTCCACTTAAAGCGGTAAGTCAGCTCAAATACAAACACGATGCTAACGTTAGCTTGTATTTTTCTTAGACAAACGACCTGAAATGGCTAATAATGGGCTCCACGGTGTTCACCAGTGTCCAAGGTAAATACATCAGTGTAACTGAATGAAGAGTGTCACAGAATAGTTACAGCATATGTTGTGAAAAGGTTGCATCCCTTTTCAGATGTGGATTCACCAACATTTAGGTTAGTTAGGCAATAACAACAGAGCTAATAATTGTATACATTCTCAATCTTAAAAATGATTTAATAACCACTTTTTACTGATAATACTGATAAACCTGTTGTTTGTTTAGGAACCTCCTCCCTGCAGTCCGTCCAAAAAGTCTGTACTGGAGGAGCTTTTTGCTGAGGAAGAGGCACAGAACATAATGTCACAGCTCCATGTCAATGAAGAAACAAATGGAGAGAGGGTTGCAGATGGACCAGGATATTCCATCAACCGTTCTGTCTGAGGACACTGCGGCTGGTGGTGGAACCAGGTTAGCCCATCAGTGGGAGCTCAGTAACATGACTGCATCATCACACATTGGACATGTGGAAATGTGTTTCCACGAGGTTTTCAAACATAAAGCTTGCAAAAAGAAAACTCATAACATATTGAAGTTCATAAGTTTGATATTTATATACTGGTTGAAAATAGCCCTGTGAGAAATTCATAGTAAATTTAACATAAAGGAAAAAGTTCACAGCATTAAATTCAAACAGAAGTTCAAATTATTTAATCCTGAAAGAACTCTGGCTAACTACTGTAGCTCTTTTATACTTTGTAACATGATGGAGTTAAACTCAAAGCAGTCTCCTCAGATAAATAGTGTTAACATTGGGCCTCATGCAAGAACATGTTCGTATTTTTATCCTAAATTTCTCTTACTTTTGTTCGTACGAAGCATTCGTACGAACATGCCACGTCAGATTCAACAAACTCTTCTATCCTCAGGAAAAGTGTGTAAATGAGCTGCGTACATATAATGAATTCCACCTGTTCTATCCAGCTGCGCGTGCATGCGGAGAGATTATTTACATAATTCCCACTGTTATGAAATAAAATAATTTTGTCTTTGTGTTTTCATTTATTTTGAAGGAGTTTTCACACGGTGGTCAAATGATCAGTCTCTCTCTTGTAGAATGATAGGATTTGCTGAGGGGACACAGGATGTGAGCAAGTACTCATGTGAGGTTCTGGTTCTGAAAGAGTGCTCTGTTTGGATCAGTTCTGGCTTGGGGGAGAAAGGTAGAAGGCCTGGCGCCTATCTGTCTGACAGTTTTATGATTTTGCAGATATATGACTGGTAGGAAGTCACTGGGGCCTCTTTGTTCTGTGTGGCTGTTCAGCCACCCTTCCCCCTCTGTTAAGGGTCTGTGTGAGATGGAAAAAGCAAAGGTGTCCACCTCTGAAAATCCTCCATTTCTGTGGGATAAATAAGTGTGTAAATGTATAAGCCACTTTAAGGCGCAGATGACCAGATTGCATAAATATTTGTAAAACAGTTAATACCTTGATCATAAAGCACTTGTGTATTAATTATATAATAGTTGTGTATTAGTTTCAATCAGATTAAAAGTAGAACTGTGTAAGGTCAGCCTGTATAAATAAAGGTTGAATGAATGAATGAATATTATCCTTCACTCTCAAACCAAAAAAAGGGGTTCTGCAGACTGAAAAAAGCAAATGGTATTTCCTGTTTCACACCATGATAGAGGCCTCTATCAGTTAAGGGGGAGGAAAAATATCCCACCAGAGAACAAAGAAGGGCCTCTGTGATTGGTGGAAAGCAGGAAATACCCTACAGGAGTATAAAAAACATGAGTATCCTCCTCCAGCCAGTAATGCAGAGAAACCCGGGGAGAAAACAACTGGATTCAGACTAATCAGGTTGTATACATGGGGTCTCCCTTGAAACACATTCAATGTCTTTTCTTCCCCCCTCTCTCCCCACTTTCTCCCTGGTTCTCTTTTGAACAAATGTAATGGCTTTTAGAAATAGAACAAATGTATTCTGTGACTTTTTAAACTTATGATTAATTAAACTGGTTTTTTGGAATTTTAAATTATGTGCGTTTGTCATATTTTCAGTGTATCTCTCCTTTTTAATCCAAAGTGAACCAAACAACGAATTCTGGGGCGAATAAGAATCAAAGCCAACATTTGGAGGTTCCACCGAGATTGGTTGCACGCGGACAGGAAAGGGGCAGAGGAGTCCAGAACACTGACTACTGACCGGTCACCTCAACAAAAAAAGGTAAGCAGATTCCTGTTTAAATGAAATCTGTGATTGGAAATTTTATAGGCAAATTTTACTCAGTGTGTTGGACTCCAGGGTTAATACGTGTAAAAAGAAAAAAAAGAACGTTAAATTAAAAGTAGAATTATAAGTTTCCAGCCAAGACTCCAGATCCCAGAGTAAAAACACGCAGTGGTCGCGCCACCAGGAGGTCAGACGGGTCCACCTGGTTGAGGGGGAGTGGGGTCTTAGAATAAATATTCACCTCACTCCTGTAACCCTAGACTGAGTTACTGTATCTCGTTAGGTTTTGTGGCTAACTATAAAACAGTGTCAATTAAATCTACTTATAATTTGATTTATGATTAAGTAGAGGTGGGATCTGGTGAGGTGGTGTATTGTATATTACCGTGCGTAAAATACGTTATAATACACTAGGAATGAAGGTATTGAAAAATCAAACCCATAAACAAATAAAATAAATAAAGTGTGGGACTGAATGAGAAATTGAGGAAAACGCGCTGACTTTCGCTGATAAAATAATCCGATAAGAGTTCCAAATCTGGACCAGTTAAAAATAGAATAAAATTAGTCACAGAATACTAAATCTTTTTTATGTTCTAAACCAGTGAGGGTACGGGCGCTGTGAGGAGTCAACACACGTTAAACCAATCTTATGTTACACTCAAAAGGTTCTAAAAAATTTTTTTTCTCATTGCTGAGGTTTCTGGCGTCAGAGCTCCGCGTGCCTGTTGGGCTGGTCTGTTTATCTGTTGTCTGTCCTGTGAGTTATAAGGCCAGCGTGAGCTGGTCAGTCTTATGTGTTGTAAGTCTTGTTGAATTATAAGGCCAGCGTGAGTGTGTGGGAAGGATAAAATAAAAAAGTTCCGGAGGCATACAAGGAAAAAGATTCAGGACGGGCTGGCTCGTCGAAAGGAACGCTCAGTCTGTCTTGACACTTCCTGTGTGGGAGGCATCCGTGTATTCACTGAGTCCTGGTTCCTGTAACAATAAAGATTATTAGCTGTGTGGTGGATACGTGTTTGACTGTGAGAATGAGCAAAGACATACAAACTGTAATGGAGGGAAATTTTAGTCAGAAGTGCGGGAGCGCCTTATTTAAACCCATAGAAGAACAAAAAAAATCATAACACAGGCAATAACCATGTCAGTGCAGGACAGAAAACAGGAAAAACAGCTCTTAAAAAAAATAGAAGAAATAAATGACAAAACAGGCAAAAGTAACGTGGTGAGTTTAATATGGGAAAAAATAAGGAAGTGTAAAGAAGAAACAGAAGAGTTTGAAAAGCAAAAGAAGGAGGCCAATGCCTTACAAAAAGGGAAATATAGAAAATTGTTGACTGCATCAGACAGCAGTTGCAAAGAGTGGTTTAAACTGGTTTTAATAGCACAAGGAGTGTTACATTTACTGACTATGGAGAAGAGTGAGAAAACAGGAAGTCTTGAGCCTCCACTGTATTTTCATAACAGCATCTCATCAACACCACCGGCAAAAAGCATGTACCCAATATACCATGTAGAAGGGGGCGTAGTAAAGATAGAGGAAGCTCCTCTCACTTTGGAGCGAGAGAATTCCATGACATCAGAGAATCTGGTTACTAAGAATGAGGTGGGATCAGTGAGTGCATCCGATTTCAGAGACTTTATGAACACACATGGGTCCCAAAAGGCAGCTGCCAGCTCAATATCTATAACCCCTCCTCCCTTCTCTCCAATAACCCCCCCAAGGTCACAGGCGTCGTTTTACCACCCAGTGGCCCCAGGGCCCCTCTCGCTCACCTTAAGTGAGACATCAGGGCAAGGATATGTTCCTCCTGACGCTCCTGGATGGGGAAACAGGCCTGAATTAATTGACAGGATGTTAAATCTGACACCCCACAATACATCAAGGCCCAGGAACCCCCCCTTGGCCGAAGGCCCTCTTCGGATCACTTCAGGGGTTATAACCTCTCCTCCTCTTCCATCCAATCGGATGGAAAACACCAGTACACCACTTCCTGTAACAGCACACCCCAGTACATCCAGTCTTATGGAGCACGAGGAGACGCAAGGGTTTGAAAATTGTCCTCTTTCCAGCAGCAGCTATCCCTTGTTCCAAGCAGGTACACAAGTCAGGTACAAACCTTTTGCTTTGGGAGACATTCAGGCCTTGGTGGAGAAATTGCCCCCCCTAACAGAGGGGGGCAGCAAATGGTTGAACTCAGTGGACAGCCTCACTAAAGGGATCACATTGGCAGTAGGGGATGTGAGAGCTTTGTTGGGAAGATGTGTAACTTCCACCAGGATGGATGAATTGGAACGGGCAGCAGGTTGGAATCGCACAGTTCTCAACTCAGAACCCATGACAAATCACTTAAATAGGTTTGCAGGGGCCCTTAGGGAGGCTTACCCGCTCCCAGGGGGTTCAGGGGTGCCTAAGTTTCATTGGAAACCTGGACAGAACCCCACAGTTTATTTAGATCAGTGTAAGCAAGAATGGCATGATAGAACTCACTGCCATGGACAAGGTGCGGGACAGAGATATTTCTTTAGACAAGCTATCCTTGATAGTGTTCCAGCAGCTGTCAGTAAAGCAATAAAAGCAAACCCTGACCTCCCCACTGCTGATGCAGAGAAATGGGAACGTCACTTAATTCATCATCTGCAGGAAGCAGCAGATGAGGAGGTAAAAAGTTCAGCTGATTTAAAAGATATGCAAACTCAGCTGCTGAAATTACAACTAAAGCAAGCTAGAGATGTGGTGCAATCAAAGAAAGAGGCCAAACAGATGGTTGCTGGGAAGGAAGGTGTGTTTACCATCCCACAGCAGCACACGGCACCCCAGCCATATTATAATAACTCATCTCAGGGTCCGGTCAGGGGGCAGTGGAGGAGAGGAGGAAGAGCTCGGGGCAGGGGCTATAGCCGAGGTAACCTGCAGGGAAACAGAGCACAAGATGTCTGCCATTTTTGTCAAAAGCCAGGACATTGGGCCCGTGACTGTTTTCACAAACAAGCACAGTCACAGAGGGAAGGACGCCTTCACTCAGCTCCCAACTCACAGATGGCTCCAGCTGGCCAGCACCCGGCTCCACAAAGAGAGTGGGCCCATGACTCAGGGTCCAACTCTTCATACCAGCAATGACACACCCCACAGAGAAACCAGTCCATAGGGGGAGGTGCAGACCCTATGATACGGATGAAAGTCATGAACAAGGACTTGTCCTTCTTGGTGGACACAGGTGCCACATACTCCACGTTGAATGACCTGGACTTTTCTGAACACGCCACATCTGACACGGTGTCAGTGGTAGGCTTCTCTGGGGTGCAACAAAAACTGCATTTAACTGAACCTCTCCTAATCACAGCAGGACCGCAGTCTTTGACTCATCCTTTTGTTCTGTCCAAGGATGTACCGGTAAACCTGCTGGGTAGAGACTTGTTGAAAAAGATGGGGGCGACCATTTTGTATGAATCAACTGGGCTGAAGGTCACTCTGCCCAATGGGACTTGTTGGACTTGTTCACAATCATCTTCCTCTCCAGCCTCACAATGTCTGCTTAAACCAACGCAGGAGGAGGTCGCTGACATCTACTGGGCTTTGCTACGCCCTGAAACAACACAGCAACTGGGCATCTACTCTGCGTACTTGTCTTGGAAGCCATGGCTTGATGCTCTGCGACCCTATGTTCCCCCTCCAGATCCTTTACATCTGACACTCTTTTATGACCGTGACTCTGATGACTGTTTTAGAGAGCATTTTGCCTCTACTTTGCAAGATACTGAGTGGGTTTTGACCTCAGATAAGATCATTGTAGGTCCTCAGGGGGTGGCCTCACATGTCACCCTATCACCATCTCAACTTGAATGGTATAGGATGTCATCTGAAGCAGCACCACATGTCTCACTTGCTCTTTCACCTTCACACCAGGCTAAGGATTTAGGACCCATGGTAAAAACAGTCATGGACGCACTTGATTGGTGTCCCACACAGCTTCCATCAGTTGCTTTTTCACCATCAACAGATTGCTATATTATTGATGTTTCAGCTCAGGATTTGGGAAAATTAGATCATGAACTTATTTCAAGAGAACATGGCAGGGAAAAGACTGATCACACAGAGGTCCCTGCCATGCTTGATACGCTCCCACAATCCCTTTGGTCTCAAGGTCCAGAGGATGTGGGATTAGTAAACTGTGATCCCATCACTTTTGAACTTCTCTCCACTGAGCCAATATGGTTGTATCAATACTCACATAAGCCAGAAGCCGCAGAGGGGCTGAGCAATACGGTTTGGGGGTTGCTAAATGCAGGAGTATTAGAACCGTCTAATTCACAGTGGAATACTCCCATTTTGCCAGTCGAGAAAGCAGGTACAGGAAAGTACAGAATGGTGCATGACCTTAGGTCAATTAATGCAATCCTTAAGACTCCCACCTGCCCTGTTCCAAATCCATACGTGGCGTTAACAAACTTGAATCCAAAACAGAAATGGTTCACTTGCATTGACTTGGCCAATGCCTTCTTTTGTCTCCCTTTGTCAAATGATGTACGAGACATTTTCTCTTTCACTTTTAATGGCCAACAGTACCGATACACGCGTCTCCCTCAGGGGCTTGCATTGTCCCCTGGAATATTCAATCAGGTACTAAAAGACCTGTTGGTTCAACTTCCTCTTCCTGAAGGCACCACTTTGCTTCAATATGTGGATGATTTATTGATAGCATCAGAATCACCTGAAGACTGTCTCAAAGCCACCCATGACATTCTTCTTCTTCTTCATGATGCGGGTTTCAAAGTGAGCAAAACAAAACTTCAAGCCGTCCGCACCCAGGTATCCTTCTTGGGACGGTTAGTCTCAGCTCGAGGAACAACGCTTTCTCCTGAGCACAGAGTTTCCATTTTGAATCACCCAAAGCCTAGCACGGTACAGGAAATGTTGTCTTTTCTGGGGTTGACAGGGTATAGCAGACATTATATACCTGATTACAGTGAACTCACTACTTCTCTTCGAAACATGGTTAAGGAACAGGGGATGAGAAAATTAAAGTCCAAGCTCGTTTGGAGCCTTGAAGCTGAACAGTCTTTCATAACTCTCAAACAACTTTTGACTCGGGCTACTGATTTAGCCCTACCTGATTACACCTCACCTTTTTACCTTGATGTTTCTGAAGCAAAAAACACCATTAATGGCATTTTGTTTCAGAAAAAGGGGGGGAATAGACAGATACTGATGTACACCAGCATTCTTCTGGATAGTACTGAAAAACGTCATCCACCATGTACACAAATGGCAGCAGAGTTATTCTTTTGTGATGTAGTTTGTGTATTACAGTTAGAAAAATTAAGTAGAATTATTCATTTTGTGATGTAGTTTGTGTATTACAGTTAAAAAAATTAAATAGAATTATTCATTTTTGTGATAAAGTTTGTGTATTACAGTTAGAAAAATTAAGTTGAATTATTCATTTTCTTATGTAGTTTGTGTATTACAGTTAGAATGATGTAGTTTGTGTATTACAGTTAGAAAATTAAGTAGAATTATTCATTTTGTGATGTAGTTTGTGTATTACAGCTAGATAAATTAAGTAGAATTATTCATTTTGTGATGTAGTTTGTGTATTACAGTTAGTAAAATTAAGTAGAATTATTCATTTTGTGATGTAGCTTGAAGGTTAACATTGGTTGAACAAACAGTGAAATAAGGGGCAGATATAATAAGATTTCATCTTCTTTCTGCTCCTTTCATTTTATCCTACTTGTATTCTTGTATCTGATGTAACTGTCTTGTATTGTTCTTTAAAAATGAATGAATAAACATCAAATCAAATCAAAATCAAAATCAAAAAACGTGAAAATATAAGTGAATGTGTTGTGAATGAGGATGCTCGTGTACTGGGATTGTTTTTTGTTGTTTGTTTGTTTGATTTGTTTTTAAACAATTTTTTATTTAAAAAATAAATTATAAATAATCTGAGGTGCTGGCAGTCCTTTAGGATGAAATTCAGCAGAGCCTCATCCAGCATCTACTTCCTGGAAGCTTGATGGTTAAAAATGAGGAAAAGAATAAATTAATAGGAATTAATTATCAATAAAGCAACTGTGAGTAAGTTGTAGAATGACTGTATACCTGAGTTTACCCTGGATACATCTGGGACTTCATTCTCATGTCTGACCTTATAATGCCTCAGCAATGAGGAGGTGGATTTATTTAAACATGAAAGCTCTGTCGAACAAATGCAACATTTTACCTGCAGAAAATAATATAATAATAATAATTGTCTAATCTTGTCATCTGCGTATGTTTCCCATACACAGACGAAATTCGTCTCTGCATTTAACCCAACCACCTACCAGGCGGTGCAGTGAGCAGCCATAGAAGGCGCTCGGGGAGCTGGAGAAATAGGTGTGCACTCATAGACACCCCAAGATGTGTAGCGGCCGGGACGCGAACCCGCGTCCTTCGGGTCCCAAGTCAAACGCCCTAACCACTACACCATCTTGGCTCCTATGAATAGTAAACTAAGACTCGTTTTGAAATTAATTTGAATTCAGATAGATCAAGGGGAAACTGAGAGGAACAGGATGAAACAACAAGAAAATTAATATCTTATTTTCCGATATGAGAGCAAAATGGTCCCACACGGCAGAAACCTTTCTTTTGGTTTGAGGCTGCTCCATAATTCTAGATTAATTTCATGATGACTGGCAAAAGATCAAAGACTCTTTTGGCAAATGCATCCCATTGACCGATACGTTTCCTTATAAACACAGTTTGGCATGTCAGTATCAGTTCGAAACAGTTCCTGTATTGGTCACGTGACTTTCTCATAGCAATACGTGCACCGACACGGGTTTTGCTCTATGAGCTCGACACATGCGCAGATGCATAAGTGTTGCCGGACCCATCACTAATCTAAGTTTTGCTGCACCGACAGCCTTTTTTTGTTGTTATACTTTATTTTATAATCTCCTGGGTCCTGGACTGCCTGCCTGCACCAGTGGGTTTATCTGCACCAGCGCTCCCCATTTATGACACTCTGAAAGCTTTTGTTGTTGTTTTGCATTGATTCAGTTCTTCACACTGATGTCTTCAACATCTCACCATTGATTCATTCACACCAAGCTTACCTGTAGCAGCTTGACTTCTTCTTCGACAGACAGATTGATCACATTTAACTTGAAAGCTATATCATCAGCATTTCTTTGGTGTTTTCCAGGATGAGGGTCTTTGCATGAAGCACAAAATAACTGATCTGAAGAACTTAGTGAGAATGTGTTTGATTTACAGTAATTTGAAGTTTCACTGGCCCACTGTGACCTGTTCAGTAATTTCATTGGTCAGATTTTTTAAAAAACTTTTATTTATACAGGTAGTCTCACTGAGTCACGAGGGCCCACCCCTGCAGGAGAGATGTGTATTAGGCAGCTACTGTATATGAGTGTCCGAGTATGATGAGGCTAAATTTTTTGGCAGCAGGAAGCTTGTTAGCTCGTTTTTTTTTTTAAAATAATATCCATAAATTAGCTGCAGCATTGTGTACGCTGAGATTTTCAAGGCATGTGAAAAAAGTAGCGGCTTATAGTCCAGAACTTATGGTAACTAAACAAGTACAGTAGACTATTGATGAACACGTACAAAATAGAACAAAACAAGTTTACTAAATATTTATGAAACAAATCAGATAATAATGTTAGGGGCCCAAATGTAAGTAATCTACATTTTACATGCATTCTACATTTGGGCAAAAGCCCATAAACTTGTCCTTGTGGTTGGTATAGCAACCATGTCTGAGTGTTTGGTGGAGATAAATCATCTCTGCTTAGAGCATTTGAGAAGTACAAGTGGTCGACGCCTGATGAGCAGCGTCTAACTCATCAGCATAAGAGGACTCAGCAAGGATAAAGACACTTGAGCTGATATTAGCTGCCAAAACACATCTGAGGGACAACTGTGATTTAATTCACATCAGATATGCATGTTTAAGAGCCTTTATTATCATAATAACTTACATCTGCTGCAGACACAACATATTTCTGACCCCTCCTTTTGATTTTCTGTGTACAAAATGAGTTGCAGTGGTTTTACTCAAAGTGTGCTGACAAACACATAAAGCCACTCTAGATTTTCTAGAAAATTCAAAGGATCTGCTGTTGGAACAGTTTGCCAGTGTGCACTTAAATTGTTCTATTCTTAATAGCTCACATGAATACTTGTAAAAAAAAAAAAAAAAAAAAGATTATCATCTACTGGGGGACTTCAACGCTCACGTGGGCAATGACAGTGAGACCTGGAGGGGTGTGGTTGGGAGGAACGGCCCCCCTGATCTGAACCAGAGTGGTGTTCTGTTATTGGACTTCTGTGCTCGTCATGGATTGTCCATAACGAACACCATGTTTAAGCATAAGGGTGTCCATATGTGCTCTTGGCACCAGGACACCCTAGGTCGCAGTTCGATGATCGACTTTGTTGTCGTCTCATCTGATCTGCGGCCGCATGTCTTGGACACTCGGGTGAGGAGAGGGGCGGAGCTGTCTACTGACCACTACCTGGTGGTGAGTTGGCTCCGATGGTGGGGGAGGATGCCGGTCAGACCTGGCAGACCCAAACGTATCGTGAGGGTCTGCTGGGAACGTCTGGCAGAGTCTCCCGTAAGACGGAGCTTTAACTCCCACCTCCGGGAGAGCTTTGAACACGTTCCGAGGGAGGCGGGGGACATG
>JBBPBX010035740.1:0-31885 GCA_038048925.1 Garcialebias charrua
ACCTCCAACGCCGCCTCTGAGAAAGGGACTGCCTGTCTTGGCCAGGGCTGACTGATCTGTTTAAAAAATAAACATAAAAGAAGAAAATTTCTACAGCAGCTATTGTAATGGTAGTATAATTTTAAGCAGTGGGAATGATAATTTTGCACCACAATTTTAGCTGAACTGAAAAAAAGAACATGAAATTTGCTGAAGTCAGTAAATCTACTAATATTTTCTTCCACCTAGAAGAGTTGTTGTTCAAACTCAGCCTTTTTACAGTGCTTCATTTATACTGTCAATATTATACTTTTGATCACAATTTACCTTTGTCCACGAGAGGAAGACCTCGACCTCCAACGCCGCTTCAGAGAAAGGGACTGCCTGTCTTGGCCAGGTCTGACTGATCTGTTTAAAGCATGCAACAGCAAAATTGGTACACATCGCATCGTGAGTTAGATGAATTGTTACATCTCTAATTTTGATCATATTTAAATTAAATACCTTTGATCATTAGAAAGAGACTCAGAGGGACTCCTGCTACCATTGCATCCCAAGATTTGAGATTGAGTGCTTGAGGGGATGTCCATCGGGGTTCTTTCTGCATTTTAGAGGGTTTAAACATAAGTGTTAATATGTCAAAAATGTAAATTACTTTACACAAGGTTTCCAAGTACCCCAAGGGGTACGTGTACCCCCATTTGAGAAACAGTGGAATACTAAACTTAAAAATATTTGATACTCAAAGACAAAACGGGTCTCACACAAATACATACCAAAATGAGCATTTGTCGTTTGTGGAGGAGTAGGCAGTATAGGGGATAATTAAGTTTTATCGTTTAATGTTAAACATATTTCTGAGACATTTTAGGCTTAGTGGCCTAACAGAGCAGACAAAAACATTAACACTAACACTGGACTGTTGTCTGCTAAATGAGGTGGTTGAAAAAAAAAGAGCTGGAGTTTAATGTTTTTGTCTGCTCTGTTAGGCACTGTTTCTCAAATGGGGGTACACGTACCTTCTCTGACCCCGGTCTCTATGCGTGTGTGTTGGTCTGCTGAAGGCGTGGACAGATGCAGCAGAGGCCCCGCTCCCGGAAGGAAGTCGTTGTTTGGGTCCTCAGCGTAGATACGAGCCTCAAACGAGTGGCCCCTCAGGGTTATGTCGTCCTGGAGGAGGGGCAGGGCAGGGGCTCCCCTGCTGCCACCTGGAAGAGATTTTTATTACAAAATAAACTAAACTTTTAGTATAAGTTATGGTTTCCAGAGAGTTTTCAGCTCTCCGTCTCACCCTGAGCTGCCACTCCACCAGGTCGGTTCCAGTGATCATCTCGGTGACGGGATGCTCCACCTGCAGCCTCGTGTTCATCTCCATGAAGTAGAAGTTGTGCTGAGCGTCCATTATAAACTCCACAGTACCTGCAGGAATGGATCACAACATTTGTAGTGGGTGTGTGTAATAAGTCGCTGTGGTGGGAGGAGTTTAGCTTTGCGTGTCTTCACCTGCTCCAACGTAGCTCACGGCTTTAGCTGCTCTGACAGCTGCCTCTCCAAGTTTCCTCCGAACCTCAGGGCCGAACACATACATGTAAAGGTACATAGATACATAAGGTACATAGATACATACACATACATAGGTGTGATCTGTCAATTTACATGTATGTGTTACCTCAGCTTGCAATTTACATATGATGGTGCGTGACTCCTGTTATAAATCCACACGCACACACAGTCTGGTTCATTGAATTGATAAAGCTTTTCGGATGAGAAGCGAAACGTCTTCTGTTACAAATAAAGTCCAGTTGATCTTGAATTGAACGCCTTTTTGATTTGGAAAATGATGTAAAAAAAAAAAAAGCAAATTCAATGTTTATGTTTAAGAGAATGATCAAAACTAAATTGTTGAAAAAACACATATAAATTAGTTAAATGTGAAATGTACTAGAAATTGAAAATTGGGATGAGTTATTCATTTTGTTCTGTTATTTATAGATGATTATTGTTTGAATTGATTTTTCAATTGATTGTTTTAAAAAAGGGGCAGGTATAATAAGATTCTTCTTCTTTCTGCTACCTTTCATTGTATGTTTTGTTTTCATACAATATGTGAAATTGTTTTGTGTTTTAATTTAAAATGAATAAATTAAAATAAATAAATAAATCATGTTTTTACTCAAATAATTCACGGGACTAAAAACAAATATTAAGAAGAAAATAATGTCACAATTACACAACGATGGAAGGATTACTTCACAAAAAGTACCTCAACTTCAAGTCCGGATCTTTGAATTTAAAATGTCTCATGTGACAAAGATGCTGAATATAAACCCTCTGTTTTGGTTAAACCGTGTCAAACGGACATCTGTTTTAAATGTAAACAGCTGTGAACTCCACTCACCCCTGGAGCTTCCTCTATGATCTTCTGATGTCTCCGCTGGACGCTGCAGTCCCTCTCAAACAGATAGACGGCGTTACCGTGCATGTCTCCAAACACTTGAACCTCTACATGTCTGCCAACAACACACAGCGAGACATTTGAAAACTTGCTAGTTCTTCAAAGACCAAATCAAACAGTCCTCTGAGCGTACCTGGGATCCTCTACGAACTTCTCAATAAGCATGACGTCATCATTGAAGGACTTCCTGGCTTCACGTCTCGCTGACTCCAGCTGTTCGATTAAGTCCGAGTCTGACCGGGCGATACACATTCCCTAAAACACGCAAGGTTCAAATCAAGCTCGTGGAAGTTATGCTATCAAAGTTATTTCAGTTCTTCTCTGCGTCCTTTCACCTTCCCTCCTCCTCCACGGACTGCCTTGATCATCACAGGATAACCAATCTTTGCAGCCTCTGCCTGCAGCCTCTCGTTGGTTTGGTCCTCTCCATGGTAACCACCTATGATTGGCACCCCAGCAGCTGACATGATGTGTTTGGATGTGCTGAGACAAGAAAAAAAAAACTTGCATTATAACTTTTGGAAAAAAATGTCTACAGTTGCAAAGACGCTCAGTCCTCATCAGAAAAACTCAAAAATATGTGTTTCAGGAAGGTGGGTCACCTCTTGATGCCCATGTCTCGGATGGCTGAAGAAGGTGGTCCGATGAAGATGATTCCTTCCTGTTTACAAGCTTCTGCAAACTCTGTGTTTTCTGACAGGAAGCCATAACCAAGATGGACTGCCTGTAAACACAAACGTGTAACGTTTAATGAAGAGAAAGGTAATAATAATAATAATAATAATAATGAATTCAATTTATAACGCACTTTTCATTAATGAAAATCTCAAAGTGCTACAAGGAGCAACAGAATTAAATGACAATAAAACAAATAATAAAACAATTAAAATCAATAACAATATCAGCTAAGATCAAAAGTAGAATCATGAGGAGGTAGAGTATGCTTGGTCGAAAAGAAAGGTCTTCAAGCCGCTCTTAAAGTCAACCACAGACTGTGGGGCTCTTAGACAGTCAGGAAGAGAGTTCCACAGGCGGGGGGCAGCCACACTGAAAGCCCGGTCTCCCATGGTCCTTAATTTGGTTCTCGGAATGTGAAGGAGATTGCTGTTCTGTGACCGCAGCGAACGGGTGGATGAGTATGGAATAAGAATATCCTTCAGATAATCTGGTGAAGTTCCGTGTAAGCATTGATGTGTAATGAGAGCAGTTTTGTACTGAATTCTGTAGGCGACAGGAAGCCAATGAAGGTTATGGAGAATGGGCGTAATATGTTCAAATTTACGAACTCTCAACAAGATCCTTGCTGCACTGTTTTGAATATATTGAAGTTTCTGAAGGTTTTTGCCAGGGATTCCAATAAACAGGGAGTTGCAGTAGTCGAGCCTGGAGGAGACAAAAGCATGGACGAGCTTCTCAGCATCGGAAAAAGTTAGGGATGGGCGAAGTCTGGAGATGTTTCGAAGATGGAAGAAGCAAGTTTTAAACAGATGCTTAATGTGATTTTCAAATGTAAGATTGGAGTCCATTTTTATTCCAAGATTAGTAACAGAGGTGGAGAGGGGGATGTCTTGTCCAGAAAAGGAAAGTGTTGTTATAGGAGATGTTTGTACCTGGTGAGGGGTGCCAATCAGTATGGCCTCAGTCTTGGAGCAGTTTAATTGAAGAAAGTTCTGATTCATCCATGCCCTAATTGCCTCCAGGCAGGCAGAGAGGGCAGTGAGTGAAGATGGAGATGACAAGGTGGAAGATGAGGATGCTCCAGTCCTGATGTAAAGCTGTGTATCGTCGGCATAACAGTGAAAAGAAATGTTGAACTGATTAATAATTTGACCTAAAGGCAGCATGTAAAGGGAAAACAGCAGGGGCCCCAGAACCGACCCCTGAGGGACACCACAGGAGACACCAACTGTCTGGGACGTGGCGTTGCCAAGACTAACACATTCCAGCCTATTGGAGAGGAAAGATTTGAACCAGTCCAGGACTGTGTCGCAGAGACCGACCTCCACATGAAGACGGTGGAGGAGGATACTATGGTCCACAGTGTCGAAGGCTGCAGTGAGGTCAAGGAGGACAAGGATGGAGGGAGAGCCAGTGTCAGCAGCCAAGAGGACATCATTGGTAACCCTCAGCAATGCAGTCTCTGTACTGTGAGCTGCCCTGAATCCAGACTGGAACTTCTCATACAGGGAGTGTTGTTGTAGGTGATCCTGCAGCTGAGCAGCAACAGCTTTTTCCAGCACTTTAGACAGAAAAGGGAGGTGTGAAATTGGGCGGTAATTAGAAAAAATGTCGGGATCCAAATTAGATTTTTTCAGAAGAGGCCTAATGATGGCGGTTTTTAGAGGCAGTGGAACATGACCAGATTGTAGAGACTGATTTATTATTTGAGTGATAAGTGGGCCTATTGCAGAATGATTGGTTTTTATAGGATCCAGGGCGCAGGATGAAGGCTTCATTTTCTTGATGATGGCCTCCACCTCACTCTGAACAACTTCGTCAAAGCTGTTTAGGGTCCCAGAATGCAGACGGGTGGGTGGCACACTGAGAACGGGGAGGTTGTGGAGCTGAGATCTGATAGTGTCAACTTTGGTTTTAAAAGATGAAAGAAACAGGTCACATTTTTGAGCAGAGTCCTCAAGAGTTTGCTTAATGGGATTAAGCAGACGAGTGATTGTGGAGAAGAGCTGTTTAGAGTTTCCAGGGCAGGTGTTGATGATGTTAGAATAATATTTGGAGCGTGCTTCTTTAAGAGAATAGGCGTATGCTTTCTGATGTTCTTTATATGCCTGCTTATGCACAGACAGACCAGATGATTTTACACGTCTCTCAATAGCACGGCCAGTTGCCTTCATCTTGCGCAGCTCATCAGTGTACCAAGGGGCTGAGCGCGAGAAAGACACCAGTCTTGTCTTTAAGGGGGCGTGTAGGTCCAGGAGCTCCCGAAGAGATTGGTTGTAGTAATCCACAGAGTCATCTGCAGATGAATGATTGACAGCGGTCAGGGTGTGAAGATCAGCAGACAGAACATCAAGGGAAATGTTTTTAAGGTCACGGAACTGGATGGGTCGTTTTGGGTTTGAAGCAGGCGAAGATGAAGGCACTTCCAGGGAGATGACCCTGTGGTCTGAGACACCCAGGTCATATACAGATAAGTTATTGATGAGTACACTAGCTATGTTTACATGGGCAAAATTCTGTGACCGGATTGAAATGTGCTCTGATTGCATAATTAGATGGCACCGTTTACATGGGCACAATCCGTTCATGACGAGTGTTTACATGCAGCAGGCTTTTATTCTGATCAGAAGTTCTGACATGCGCAGAGTGGTACACTCCCCTTAAAAAAAAAAAACGAAGAGGAAGTTACTTTCGTAAAAACCACAGAAGAAGAAGCTACTTCCGGGACGAAAGTAAACATACGCGTCCAAAATGGACCCGCACCAGACTGTAATGACGGAGACTGAGTTTTTCTGCACTCCCTGATTGAACTACAGGTGAAGCAGCGCGTGCTTTTAGTTTTTTTATTCACAGGATGAGAGCGCTGGACGTCCTCTATCCTCCAAGCTGTCGTGGACAACAATTGTTGGTAAGATAATAAAAACGCTGTATGCTAATAAACTTTTTGTCCTTTCCTTTTCTACCTGTCTGCGTGATACTGTCTGTATTTGTTATTAATTACTATTCTTCCTCTGTTTTCCTGTTTCTGGAGCATCAGTGACACGATGCCAGGCAGTGCCCTGCCATGATGCCAATGTCCTGCGCCACTCAGACTCTATCAAAGGGCTCATCTGTTGACAAAAGTAAGGCTAATATTTACTATTTAATGTAGTATTACTACAACGATTACAGCTAAGTACAGTATCTCAAAGTAGAGATGCTTAGCTGTAAAGTTTTATTTAAAATAAAATGTTTGAACCATGTCTTTAAACAAATAGTTAAATGTTGCCAAAATGTAAGGCTAACATTTACTATATTGTATTTAATTTTACAACTATTACAGCTAAGTATATCAGAAGACATACTTAGATGTAAAGTTTTCTTTCAAATAAAATTTGTTTGAACCATAACTTTAAACAAATAAAAAGTTGAACACTAAATATTGGCATGTCCTTTTTTGCAGTCTGTGAGGAACATTGAAGCAAAGGACGTCCGTCTCTTCATTGTTGGTGATCGTGCCCGCTGTTGGACTGGCTCGTCAAAGGATACGCAAACTGTCCTCGTCTGACTCCTCAACAAGTCATTTAATGTTTACCTTGGCGCTGTCAGGTGGAGGTAGAGATGACCGGGTTTCTGAAGTCACAGTGGAGAGTTCTTCTAAAAAGATACTGTACTTATGTATTTGTGTTCACATGCAGTTAACATTTGTATAAAATTATTATCACAATAAACAACTGCAAGTAATACTAGTGAACATCTGAGCTCTTTAATGAACCAAACAGTTTAACACATTCTTGTAAACAGTTGAAATTGCTTGTTTGAAACATGTTTCATTCTTAGTGCAATTTGAGGTATATCAGAAACATAAAAAATAAACATTCAAAACGTTTGTACAAAACAGACGATGTGCACAGATCACATCTTGTAATGATAACAACAAAAAAATTCTTTGGTCATTTAAAAACTACAGAAACCTGTAATTCAGTAACAACTCATCACATACTTTCACAATTTCGATATATGCATGTGATTTCGGAAAACAAAATTGGTGACAAAATAATCGATTTTACTTCCAAAATGTATGTTTCTGTATCTGATAGAACAGCAAATGTGTTTTTATCCTGTGAGTCATGCAGAAACTCAGAGTCCTTATTAAACCACCTGACTGTATTAAGTTAGGACATGTACCTTAATTGTACCATAAACTATCAATCCTAATGTCTGTGTAAAAAATACATTTACAGATCTGTCAGTGCACAAAGAAACATGGTTGTGGAGAATTGAAACATTTTCAAATCAGTTTTGAGTTGTTCTAAAGCACATGTGTGAACTTCTTGGGATTCCTAAGACGTGGGACTCTTGCATCTTCTGCCACCTGCCACCATCACCTGCCACCATCACCTGCCACTGTCTGTTGTGTGCTGCTGCCAGCTGCCTCTTCAAAGCTGGACTCATCATCTGAAAAACAAACAAAATAAAGTTTAACTGGACCCCTGATATGTTGAAATGTGTTAGGTTAATTATCTGGTTAGTTGGAGTTTTAATGTACAATACAGTATACTGTAGTTCTATGCTAGCCCTACAGCTACTCTTATTTCTTATTATAATTACATTTTTACATATTTGTTGTTTCTAATTACTCAAGTAATACAGTACAGAGGGTTAATGTGTTTTGAAGAGTCTAACTTACCAGAAAGGATGCTTTGCTCCTGGTTAGCTTCCTCTCCTCAGATTCCTCTCCTCCTCATAAGATCCACACCGCTGCCTGCTGTGTTGGAAGTGGCAGATCTCTCATCAGTTCATCAACACGTAAAATAAAAAAGTGGTGGGGTCGTAGCCACTTGTCCCGTTTTTGTTTTTAGCTTTGTAGCACTTAGCTTTAAGCTCTTCCAGCGATCTCCAGCTTCTTCCAGCTTTTCATGTACTTGTTTGAATAACTACACGTTCGGTCAAGGCGTTCGATAGTTTTGAGCTATTTTAACGTTTCCATTACAAATGTTGCATCGCTCACCGACCAGTTTTACTTCCCCACCATGCTAGCGTTAGCATCTACCCACTAGCCAGCCCAGGCGGAGAAGTAAACACGAGGGGGGAGAGGGAGGGAGGGATGGGGGTGCGCGCAGCGCACATGCGCAGTCAGGACAGTTTCCCACAGTCCGGTAAAAGGAACAGATCATGTGTTTACATGCGCACACATCGGGCTACGGATCGGCGTAAACCACCCGTTTCGAACGGATCGCAAATTAGGTCGGATCACGCCGAATACACAAAAAATAACCCGACCGGGGTGTTTACATGACGGACTTTTGATCCGTTCGGCCGTTTGATCCGATTACTTATGTCCATGTAAACATAGCTACTGTGACTTCACTGGGAAAAACACATGGCTGGACTCATATGCAACCTTGCTCAAAGAACTTTTGAGGGGCTTACGCAAGGAACGACTGAAAACAACAAAGGCACCAAAAGAACAAAAGACTGTCCACAAAAACTTTCAGCCGAGCAGAGGCAAAGACTTTCTCAAAGAACTGTCAAAACATGGTCATCAGACACAAATGGCCAGAATATACGGTCTGGATTTGGGGGGTCCTGACGAGAATCAGAACCCAGTGAACGTCTCACTGGGGGCTGGAACAAGAGAAAGCTGAACACGTTCTCCAAACAGACAAGAGAACAAATGGTCCTGAAGTCACTCATACCAGCAAAGGCCGCACCCATGTTGATCTGTGAGGATCTATCGTTGATCTTAGTAGCCGGGATCGAAACTACAGTTGCTATGATACATTTTTTAATGAAACACATAGGCGACATTTAGGGCCTGCTAGCGCGGGCCTCATGATTCTCAGTTATACTGTACTCAGGTGAATCTGACGACTTGCTTTTTCTGGTTCCTGTAACTCTGTGGTGAAGCTTAAGGGAAGCAAGGGAAATGATCCCAGCTCCTGACCCTAAAACGAGTTAACTTTTATATTTCTGTTTTTACAGTTATCCTTGGCAGAGTGCATGTTGGGATTCTGATGTGTCACAAGGGGTACATTTTGGTAAATGATTATAATTTTAAAGAAAATGAGATGATATCGTAGATTACAGTTAGCTATATGGTTGTGAAAACCAAATTAGTGGTGGCAATAGGCTGAGGTTTAGGAAACATCTGACACTAGTGCTAAGGTTAAAGGATGGTAAATTTAGACACAATTTCCAATTTATTAACCAAATAACTTTGGCATAATTGAAACAAGGTAGAGTTTTGTTTCAAAAGGGGGTTAAGGGGCTGACAGATGTTTCTAAAAATAGAGAGGTTGGAATTGGTCCCTAGAAATAACTAATTAGAAATAACTAGATTGTAAATGTTTCCTAGAAACAACTAGGTTGACAAATGTTCCTAGAAATAACTAATTAACTAAAAGATGGTAAATACATTTTAGTATACAAAGAATAATAAGGATAACTGATAAATTGGCGTTATAAACAAAGTTCACTTGCGTTGATATTGAGGCGGCATCGGTCTTGAACGTTTTTTAATCATGTCATGGAGGAAGGAGTATTGATGCAAGCATATTTCAAATGAGCAATTAACAACACTGTTTTTTTTCCTCTGTGAAATGTGTGTGAAGCAGGAGGGGGACGCCCCTTGGAAATGTTTCCTGGCCTGCAGGCTCAAACCACTCAAACCTGAAGTGGACCTGATCAGAGGATGTTTAGAAATATGATGGTTCTGTAGATTTATAGCAATTGACTTGACTAGACGACATGTGACTTATTGACGAAGAAGGTGTATAGAACCACAGGTGTACAATGTTTTGTGAATTATGCTCTGCCGCCGCACGCTATGTTATTTATATGTGTGTAATTTCTGCTATAAGCTGAGTGAAAAGGTACAGTATTTTTGTAAGTATGAACCGCCTAAAAAACTACTCATAATTAACCCTAATGAAGATTAAGTCTCTCTCAAACCCAACTAACATGCATGATTCATTCTTTGTACTACTGATTTATAATTTATTGGGTGTTGTTTGCTGTGGCACATTCTGTTTATTATAGGTGGTTCCTGGAAATGCTCCAGCTGAGGAGGTAAGGATGGAACTTTATTTTTGTTTTATTGCACATTTCCGGGTATAAATTTTAATAGAACATTGGAGAAATTGGCTTACGTTTTAGAATCTGATTTATCAGTACCATTGTGAGTGGGTTTATGGATAGACAGTAGAGAGTAATTTAACTCACATGGATTTACCCATGTTTGGGCCTTCTCTCAGATGAGTGAATTGGGTTAAACCAAGAGGCCCTGTTGTAATCTAACAAGTCGAAAGTTTGTGGTTTAGATTTTCTCAACAGATTTCAAAGGAGGCAAGACCAGACAGCTCTGGTCAAGTACGGACCCGTGTGGGGTCGCTGAACGCACACCACAGGCAGTGCGTGTCAATGCCAGGGGATCCACACGGTTCAGTGTGCTCCAGCCCGTGAACCAGGAAGGAGCTAAAGGATTGGGCTGGACAACAAGAAGAGGTCGCATTCAAACTCTCATGCCTTGGTAGACCAAAGTAGCCGAGTAAAGTTGAGTGCGGGCCCAGAAGGACTCTGTTTAATGGGGCCACTCGGTGCTAGGAATATCCACACATAGAACAGACACCTAGAACGATAAAAACATTACATATTAGAGTTTCACATAACACGAAGAAAACTCGGGGACATAGGAGGACATTCCCGAGCAACCCAGGGGAATGCCCCTGAGTACGTGTGGCACATTCAAAAAGTATATTAATGTTTCTGTGATGGTGATATAAATCTTGTGTTCTTTCTCTATTTTTGTGTGTTCAAGGGAGACAACTGCCTTGCTGCTGGAGGAGGAACTTGGGAACTTAAGGTTCATAATTCTGCCATATCCTAAAGCGCTTACTATTATTATCGTTCATAGTTTGCATATATTTTTTTATATATTCTACAATTTGCATATTAATCGACTGATTCAAATTGTCCTCCTAGAACATTTCTGCGTAATCCCTGGGAAAGATGTTTGCGAAGTTCATAGACATAAGAGAGAGTATGGCGCACACCAGAAAATGTGTGATTTTATTTCTTGAGGTAGACCTCAGGAATTGTGGTCCAAAGGGGTTTTTGTTGTGAAATAAAATTGTCTTTGTCTTCATGTTTCATTTGCTCCTAATTTGCTGCAAGTTGAGGCAAGCAGAAGTGTATCTTGTTTGGCAAATGTTTGTGCAAAACAACTACAGGGACTTTCCACTCAACCTTGAGGGGTAAGAAGAACATCCTTGTGTTTCCGGTCTGGCAAGTGTTTGTATAAGCAGGGGCTTTCCACTCAACTTTGAGGGGTAAGAAAAACATTCTTGTTGCATGAGTTTAGGTATCAGTTGAGGATAGAAAAACATTCCTGTAGCATGAGCTTAGAGATAGGCAACAGAGGAGAATATAAGAAGCAGACTTCCTCCTCTAGAGAGCAATGCAGGAACAAGCTACGAGGGAGCAACTCTCAGGTTGTATGCTGTCTCCATGAATGCGCATTCATGTTCTCTTTGTTCTCTATCTTTCTTTCTTTCCCTCTCTCCCCACTCTTTATCCCTGGTTCTCTTTTAAACAAATATAATGGCTGTTAGAAATAGAACAAATGTATTCTGTGACTTTTTAAACTTATGATTAATTAAAGCTGCTATATGTAACTTTTCTAACAATATATTTTTAACATATTTCTTCACTCTGTCACTAGATTGATGTTAGAGAGGTAATCTCTGAAAAAAACTTAAAAAAAATTGTCCCCTTGCTTCTCCAGGTGGTAAATAAGCATTTCTAAAAAGAAAAAGTGACCCGCCATTTTCCAGCCAATAAAAACAAAGTTTGTAACCAGCCAATAAAAACCGAGCTTGAATTTGAATCAGCCAATAAAAACAGAGCTTGAATTTGAATTTTAACAGACCACAAGGGGGCAGAGCCATATATGGCTCTGAGGGAGAGGGATCAGAATGCTTTGCTTGTTGAAATTTTTTCTAAGTGCTGATGTTCTACAGAAACTGCAGACTGAACCTTTAAACTGGTTTTTGGAACTTTAAATTATGTGCGTTTGTCGTGTATTCAGCGTATCACCTTTTCTGATCCAAAGTGTAATCAAACAACGAACTTGGGGCGAATGAGAAGGAAACGCCAACATACTCTAACATTGTTCTGACATAGTTTCACAAAATGATTTATGTAGAATATTTTGTTTATCGGCCAAAAGGACGACGTCTTCTGAGCAGATCCTTCAGAGCAGGCTCAGAGAGAGGAGGGGCTGCAGTGAGCTTCTCCGATGAGATAAATCCTTCACGTTTACTTTTTTTTTGATTAAGTGAAACCTGCGCGTTGCCCAAACGTCTACCCGACTGGAACACCCACTGACACAACACGAAGTAACCATTGCAATTAATTAGAAATTAACAAAAAAAACAACGTGAAAAATGGACATCCATTAGAAAGCGCTCCAACTGCTGCTTAGCCTTCCTGTGGGAGGGTCAAACAGGACATTCCACAGATGTGACGTCACATGGGAACTATGTATATTACTCTGTTTGTGCCGGGGGACTGGATCTTTGGGATGAACCAGTCTTTGCCGTAATATATTTTGGGGTTTAAAAGCCACTGGGACGTTGTGTTTAGAAAATAAACGTCTCAATGTCTCTGAAACTCCTGCAACATATGGAATGACCACTGGTCTGGGTCTGGGTTCCTTCTTTTCACCTGATGGCTGGCTGGAGTCCTGTTTGGGTTTCTTCTCTGCTTTCAGGAAGGCCCAGTTAGGATATCCACATTTCTCTAGAGCCTGTCTTGTGTGTGATTTCTCCTTCTGTCTGGCTCCTGAGTTAGTGGGGATGCTGTCTGCTCTGTGATACAGAGTGATGACTCCTAACTTGTGCTCCAGAGGGTGATGGGAGTCAAACTGTAAATACTTCTGTTCTGTGTGGGTGGGTTTGCGGTACACCTCAGTTTGCAAATGTCCTTCATCAGAAATTGAGACCTCACAGTCCAAAAAAGCCAGGTCAGCAGCAAACTGGTTGATCCACTATGAGAATGTGCTATTTATAAGACTGAGTTGAATACAGCACCTCAGACTGAAGAAGTCTTTCGGATGGAAGATGAAAAGCCTTCTACAATTTTTTTGTTTTGTTTTTTGAATGTCCAGAGGACCAGAATAAACTCTTTTTTTTTAATGAGAAAATGGTTTTAATTGCTAGCTTGTTTATATTTTTGTTGTTTCCGAAGTCCAAAGCAGGCCTGCACAACATAAGAAAAACTTACTGTCATCTCAGCATCAATGTGTACAAGCTCACAGGTCTGCTTGGACTACAATACACCTTCTTTATTTCTGAAAAGTAACTTTTCCATGCCAATACGGTGTTTAGCTGATTTGTGGATGACATGATAGCTCTGAGGAAATTGTAGTTTTGTCACAACAGATACTGTCATCGCAATACTCAATAACATTGCAATTTCACGTTTAATTTTAAATACTGTTCAGCCCTAGTAGAAAGTGGATTTTTTTTTATTATCTACTCATGTATTTTCTTTAGTTTTTAGTTTTACATTATTTTTTGCTATGGTTAATTCAGGCATTGAAAAGGTGTCTTAAAGCCTTTTGTTTAAACACTATTGCCAGTGGTTGTATTATAGGAAAACAACTTTTTTTTTTATTAAGCAGTTTGAATCTTATGTTTCCAGTTTATAAACAGCATTGTTTGAAAAGGTAGACCTTCTCGAACATTCATTGTGTCACCATCATGCATTTGTTCCACATTAACATTCTACCTACACTATATACAGCCTCACAAAGCTCTGGAAATGTTTGGACACGTACAGTTTTGTTATGCCGTGCCCTCAGACTTGAACAAGTCTTTCATTTCACAGTTATTGTGCTGTGACTGAGTAACCGCGAACCACCGGAGCCAAAAAGTTCCAGTAAGACCGAGGTGTCTTCTGCCAGACAAGTGGACATGCATCTGCATACAGGCAGAGCAAAAGCCACATTCACCACATTAGAAAAAAACATAATGCAACTCATAACTTGAGTCATAGTTGCCCACTTCCATCATACAAACTGCAAACACTTCCACAAACCCTCACAGACCTCACCAAAGGCCCCTCATGGATGAACCAACGGCTGCAACCATGTGGGCGTGTGAGACGCTTTAGCAAAGAGAAGATATGCCTGAGCACCTGTTTACTATCATCATGTAAAAAGAGAAAATAGGTTCGGTGCTTCTGGCTTGGCTTAATATAGCGCACCAACGACTGGATAGGCTACAACCATAAAACCACATGCCCAGTCCTTAAAATCCACCTCACCCTGTACCATTAAAAACTAATTAAAGACTACAAATGGCACCCCAGTACAGAAGTGGTGTTTAGCTTTAGTGTAAGAGAAAACAGGTCATTTTGAACGCTGGTGGTTTGGACTGTTGTGGTCGTTCTTGTAGTAATGTGGTCAGAATTAGTCACTGTGACAGTCCTGCACTGTGACTGTACATCTGTACGTCTGTGTAGGAAGGGTCCTACATAACTTTTTTTTTGGGAACTTAATTACCTCAAAATGTAACAACAAAGGAAATTTATAGACAATGAAAAACAATGAAGTGTTGAGATTGGGCTCAATAAACACATTTTAAAACAAACAATAGACACATGCAGAATCAAGCAATATTTAGATTTTAGTCAAATAAAATAGACAGCTGTGACCATCTTTGCAATACAATATCCATTTTCATTTGTAGTTGGGCAGGCAGACACTCCATTGCATAGAAATGGTTCAATTTTTCATCCATTGAGCAACAGTTGGTGAGCATGGCTGAATCCAGTTTAGGGTAATAGTCTTTCTTGCCACTAACAACAGAATGTGCAGTACCGGTAAGTAACATTGATCTTTAGTGAGTAAATCCTTAGGATATATGTCCAGCAGAAATAGAAGAGGATCCATGGGAAGATCTGTCCTTTGAATGTCCTCCATCTGCTGTTTAAAGTTCTCCCAAACGGTCTTAATTTTTGGGCAGTCCAAAAAGACATGGCTCCACGTAACTTTAATGTGCTTTATTTGTTGTTTTGTATGAGCAAGGGAATGGACTTCCAGATGGATTTATTCGCTTACCGGTAGTTATTTTTCACATTAGAAAAAAACCTGAAATGTAATCTTTAGACAACTTGCAATCAAACAATGTATTATCTTTTTGTCCCTTGTCACAGAGCAAAGAGGGGAATTGTAAATACACTGTCCATTTGTCTTGTGAGTTGAATAACAGGAACAACTGGTGAGGTACAGATTTCCATTTTGGTGTGTGGCATTTAAGCATTAAAAAGTTCACTATCAAAAATTGGGCGTCCACATTAAAAACTGAGCTTACTACTATGCATGTATGTAAATCATTATCATTCAAGCTTTATTTATATAGCACATTTCAGCAACAAGGTAACGCAAAGTGCTTTGCACAAAAAATAAAACAACATTTTGACAAAGTGCAAATGAACAATAAAAGCATATAGAAAATAAAAGTATAAAATCATGGAAGCTCAAAGAAAAAAGTTTTAAAAAAAAGTGAACTCAGATTAAGAACTGAAATAAAAAAGATGTATAAAACATGGCTATTTTAAATTAAAGGCAGCAGCGAACAGGACAGTATTCAATTTATTTTTAAAGAAAGTCACAGTTGGAGCTGTTTGGCAGTTTTCTTGTAGCTTGTTCCACATCTTTGGTGCATATAAGTAAAGTAAGGCGCTGTAAGTCGTCATCATTGTATGTTTCTATACAATGGCAAAATTAGTTCTCTGCATTTAACCCATCATACCATCCCATTTTATTTATAGAGCACTTAAAACAGCGACAAGGCCAACCATGTGGGATGCACAGCTATGTGGTACCTGGGGAGCAATTAGGAATTGAGTGTCTTGCTCAGAGATGCCACGACATGTGGGAATGGCTGAGGATTGAACCTGGGACTTTTGGATCCCAAGTCAATTGCCCTACCTCTACCCCATCTCGGCCCCTAAAAGCTGAATGCAGCTTCTGCACATTTGGTTCTGACTCTGGGGACAGACAGCAGATCTGATCCAGATGACCTCAAAGGTCTTGATGGTTTAATGCAGCAGGTTAAAATGTATTTTGAACCCAGACCATTCAGTGCTTCGCAAACCAGCAACAGGATTTTAAAGTCAATTCTGTGAGCAATATGAAGCCAGAGCAAAGACCTCAGATGACACTATGCTTTCTAATTTTTATATTGCTTAAAATAGTGTTTCCTCAAATGTTTAGGGTGGCTCAAGATTAATCTATGGTGGTCAAGGCCACCATTGGCCACCCTCTAGCTCCACCATTGCACTTGGTGGGGAATAACATTTCTCCCATGCTCACCAGGATCCGTCACTCTATATGATGCCTTGAAAAATCAAAGAAAAATAAAAACCTCCTCTATTCTTCTCCACAGTGTAACTCCTACTCACCTGAATATCTTGTACCAAAAATATTAAGATTAACTTTTGTATCATGTTTAATTCCAGTCCAGAAAAACACTCACCTTGAAAACAACAAACTTTCACCATTCAAATTCCTCAGCAATGGGGGACGTTGTTGTTCCTGATTTCAAAACTTTAATAAACTCTTTAAATTATTGCTTCCTACAACAGAAAGAAGCAGATCATGAAGATAATCCAGCATTAATTCTGTTTTTTACCAATCCCAGGTCATGCAACCACAGATGTTACAGACATTACATATGAGCTCCTCAAAATAAACTAAAACAAGTGACACTGCTGCAACGCTTTTCTCTGCTTCACCTAAGTAGGGATGGAGTAGAATGGGAAGGGGGAAGTGTTCCTGCACATTTTAGGTACCACTTCCACTGCTTCACCTCCTCTCTTGAAAAGCACAAGGCATGTGAAACATCTGCTAAACATTTGGAAAATTAAGAAGAAATTAATAAACAATCATGGACGCCTGCATGGTGCCAAGCCAGGATGTTGAGTCCAGTTAAAATGGCACCTGGATTCATGGTTTGGAATTCTTTAACCTACATTTTAAATGAAAGCCCCTCCGCACTGAGCAAAATGCATCCTATTTACTGATAAAAAATACATGTTAGCGTTATAACCCTCACTACCAACCCTTTGCCTATTTTTTTCCACACTGAAACCGCTGAGGTTGAAGTGCAAACATGTTCGTGTCTGGCAAGAATTGAATTAATTGTGACTATAATGTTCCAGCTAATAGTGGATGAAAAGAGGTCTGATAAGACATTAAAGCTTTTATGGAAAAACACCTGAAGCACGAAAAACTTAACTTGCAACACTGCTGTTTAGGTCCAATGATCATCTTTATACAGTCACTGTTTTTAACTTTATCTTATAAGTTTACATTTGAGATTACACTGTAAACAATACCATTTATGAAAATTATTGATACATAAATTATTCATCTTCTCAGTTTGGCAGTGCATGGAGCAGCTTGTTTGTGGCTGCTGTTTGGTTTTCCATCAAGATAAAATGTGACTCAAAAGTTTTAACAGCAAGTTCTGACACATTAAACAAAACAAAAATAAGTAAAAAGATAAAAATACTCTGGCTGAATTGCACGCCCCGAAGTGATTGTTGGATGTCAAATCATTCGCAGCCAATCGGCCCGGAAAAAACACAGAAGCTAATTCAAATTCATTTTACAGATAACCACAATACAAAAAGAGTTTTATTTTTTTATTTTTTATATAATTAACATAATTTGCTCAGCCTCAACATACTTTTCTACTTCCTGCTTTGCGCTGATGGTGGCTCGAGGCTCTGAAAGGCGATCAAAAGCTCTTCATACACCATTAACTAGGAAGTGCTGCAATAACGACGAGCTGCTGCCAGTTTTTACACACTTCCTGCCTTTTCTAGGACTTCTGCACCCACCCACAATACTTTAAATTCAGACGTATTCCATCTTAAAGCTCACTGAATAGTTAGATCATGACATATGCATGACTATTTAAGAGTGGTTCCTATTCACATTCTTTAAAAAGACAGTTCAGATCTTTAAAAATTAGCTTCTGTGGAAATGAATAAATATCTTACCTGTTGCAGATGCCTCTTTAAATGATGACAGTTTGAAGAAAAGGTTAAATTCTGACCAGAGTGACAAAAGGCAAAGAAGCACGTGTTCGCTTCATGATGAATCCTGACATTGGCCAATAAAGTTACAAAAGTCTGTACCTCATCATTTGACCACAGCACGATTTTTGGAATTTCTACACCAGAAACTAACTAAAAGAACCCTCAGAAAATTTGGAATAAAAGAGATGCCATTTCCTGCATTTTTGTGCATTTTAACAGGTTGTTAAATATTTGTAATCATTTGATTAAATTGATTAAAAACAGATCTCTCTTGTAAATGAGTCATCGAGGCTCTTGGTCGAGACTAACAACCTGTATAAATAAAGGTTGAATTGAAATAATTATTTTTAAGAGCAACTTAACAAGCCTGTGTGTGAAGGTCCTTCTCTGTCAAGCATCCTAAAGCCCCCCCCCCACACACCACACACACACACACACACACTGTCCGACCCGAACTCTGCTGAATTCAGTCCTGTGCGTTGTTCCGCTCCAGTCTCAGTCTCAACTGCCTTCAGGTGCTTCAATTCTCTGTTGTCCAGCTAAGGACAATCCATCCATCCATTTATTTCAGATAATAAACTGGATGGTCTTTTCGACATTTTGATCGCTGTTATTTTGACAAATCAGTGCCGTTGTTTTGATACGTGATGTAATGTTAATACACATCAAACATTTCACTCGTATTCAAAAAGGCGTTCAATACAAGATCAACTGGACTTTATTTGTAACAGAAGACGTTTCGCTTCTCATCCGAGGAAGCTTTCAATGAACCAGACTGTGTGCGCGTGGAGTTATAACAGGAGTCACGCACCAACATATGTAAATTGCAAGCTGAGGTAACATATACATGTAAATTGACAGATCACACCTTAACAGTAGGGAGTTCCCTTGAAGTCTCTCTTATAACTCCACGCGCACACAGTCTGGTTCATTGAATTGATAAAGTTTCCTCGGATGAGAAGCGAAACGTCTTCTGTAACAAATAAAGTCCAGTTGATCTTGTATTGAACGCCTTTTTGATTTATCATGTCCTGGACGACTGAGAATCTTCACCAGCATTTCACTCGTATTATTTTAAAAAAAAAACTGTATAAGCTTATTTATTATGTCTGAAATGTTGCACTATGGTGCAGGAGTACCGACACAGCAGTTGTACATGCGTCCTTCAGAACTCTCTGGAGACGCGGTGTGTAAAACAACTGTCTGCAGGGCTCACAGCTGAAGGTGGATGAAGACGCTTCCAGAGGGACATGCAGTCCACGTCTCTGCTGGGCAGGAGCGTGGTGCGGCCGGAACATCCACTCCACAGACTGAGCAACATCTCCTCTCATTGTATTTTTGATAAATAATCAAAATAAAAATGCGTGACGACTTTGGACTTTTAGGGGTGTCGATTTCAGTTGCCGGATCCGAACAGTCAAAATGAGAGAGTTCTCGGATTTGGTTCTGGCAGGATCCAGCTCAAATTAACCACTGGACGCAGCCCTTTGGTGCCTTCGCAGCTCCTATGTTGCGGCACCAGGGGAGAATGAAGTAGGCCGGCGAAGGCATGAATTTGAGGGGAAGTCATAGCAGAGTCCAGAGTCCCCCCACCCCACCCCCAATAAAGCAACCAGTTTGCTGTCGATGAGGGAGAGGGTGGACTACAGAGACCATCTTATCACCATCAAACTGGTTGGTCCACTGTGGGAGTGTGCTGCTTGTGACACTGTTTGTTTGTGGTTCCTGGATTGATGAAGTTCTTTGGTCCTTTGGATGAAGGACGAAATGTCTCAACAAAAAAGAAACCGTCTATGATCTGACTGCAAGTTGTTGGATTTTTTACCTGCGTTACTGAGCATGAACTTTGATGTTTATAAATCATTTACCCACAAGAAAAAAAACATGATGTTATCCCCAGATTCTTACTGAAGGTACAAAGGGGAATTGTTTCTGTATCTGGTGAATATCGACATGTTTTATTCACACCAAAACCGATGTTTTGGCATTGCTTAAGCTTTTATTTGCACATGAAACAGTCAGCTGTGTTTAATGTAAAAAAAAAAAAAAAAAAAAGCTAGTCATTTTCTTTGCACTGCTTGTGATTCAAGAATAACAAACACAAGTGAAGGAGCTAATTTGTGGAAATGTTTAACAGTGCAGTCAAAAGAAAGTTTATTTTTATTATTCCAGTGCAAATATACTTTATTTACTTTTTTAGTCCATGTCTTCAAAGCAGTTTTCAAAGAGATGTCAAAGATCCCTTTACAGAAAATATGTTAAATTTAAAAAAATTAAACATATGAACTATTTCTTTCTTTTCAGTTAGAGAGGTTACGTCAGCTGTCAAGTGGCTAAGTATAAATACATAGTTTATTACTATAGAGATGCAATATATTACAGCTATACAATCTGTGTGTTTTAGGTATGTTATAGTTTTACAAACAGATAGAAAGACAAACAAGTTCTGAGAGATATGCTATCTGAGTTTCTGATTTTATCATCTATAAAACAAAACCCAAAAATATAAAATAAAAAAATACATACTGTACAATTACATGATACTGCTGTTTGGCGTATTGTTTTTATGCTACTAGTGCTTAGTGTATTTTTAGATAACATTTTTATTAGTTCATATCTTATTACTGTTTTTCTTTTATATTTTATACTTTTGTTGGATATAACTGGGACCCTGTGCACAAAATTTTGTTCCACCACATGTGCCACATGTGGTGTTTTTGACAAATTAAGAACCTTGAATCCTTGATTTAGGGCAAAATAAACTCAAGTGTTAGGAAGCAGCTACCAGTCAGCTGGTCCCAAGAGCAATTAAATTGTAAAAATTGTGTCAGGACGGGCATATGACATAAAACTGAAAGTTATGCACCATAACTCATGTTCCTTGAAGGAAGGGAACGAGGTGCTATGGCAAGCCCTTTTAACATTAAATCGGATTCACGGCACTTCAATTCCAGATATCTGAAATTGAATTATGACTAGTCATAATAGCTATTCAAGATATCTTGAATTACATTTTGACTAGTCAAAATTCGTATTTGAGATATCTCTAATTACATTCTGACTAGTCAAAATGACGTCAGATTTTCCATTGAGTTGAATGGAGGCTTCAATTTAAGATATCTTGAAATGAATTTTGACTAGTCGTAAATACAATTCTAGATATCTCTAAGTTAATTTTGACTAGTCATAATTTGCTTTCAAGATATCTCAAATTTAGTTTTGACTAGTCATAATTACAATTACAGATATCTTAAATTACATCATCATTTAAGATATCTTAAATGTATTTATGACTAGTCAAAATGTATTTATGACTAGTCAAAATGTAATTCAAGATATCTTAAATAGCTATTATGACTAGTCATAAATCAATTTCAGATATCTAGAACTGTACTTATGACTAGTCAAAATTCCTTTTAAGATATCTTTAAATGAATTCAAGATATCTTAAATATTTTATCATGTAGACGGCGTTTCTATTTAAGATATCTAGAATTCACATTATGACTAGTCAGAATGACGTACGAGATATCTTGAATTATAATTTTGACTAGTCACAATGACACAGTTTTACGCAGGCGGAAATAGGTCCGCTAAATCTTGTCAGGAGGACCCATGTCAGGTCTGTCCAACACAACGCCTGCTGTGTTTTTAACACGGTTTGTACCAAGCAGCTCGTGCTCGACATGAATTAAAAACACGGATGATTTATTGTTTGCAACAAGAAGACTTTTTACAACAAGAAGACTTTTTAAAACCGACGTCTTTTTCACTACAACAGGAAGTAGCAGACACACAGCTTTCAAGGTAAGAAAAAACGAAGCTAGCTTAGCGAGCTAACCGTTAGCTCCTGCTGCAACATACAAACAGTGTAAAAAAGCCCAATTTAATGTGATAAATTATTTGGAATATTTGAGACAGATATGGTATAAAAATGTATATTGTATTTTTTATGAGGTTCCATTAGTGCCAAAAATATGTTTGTGTCCATGTAATGTTCAAATGCTTTCTTCTTAACAGAAATAAAGAAATATCACTAAAAGAGAACAAAGCTGCACTTTGCAGGTTTTGTTACTTTCCATCACTCTGTGTGTGTGTAGCGTGCTGTGTATACTCTATAAATGATGTGTTAAGTGAATCAATATATACAGTCTATTACTTGTTTAAAGCTAAATATGTTATAACAAGTATTAATATATATATGTGTGCTCAAAACAGTTCTGATCTGTTTTAGATCTCACTGGGTGTTGAAAAAGAAAAAGCTGATTTCTTAGATTATTTCTGTAGGTTTGCAGCTGATAAAGGAATTGTAACAACTTCTTTTTTTTTTTAAAGCTGCCAAATGTTCCTCCTGCACTGGCCTGAACTCGAGATTTACAAAGATGACACAGACCAAGAACAAAGGTACCGGTAAATAAATAAAATAAGAGTGGAACACATTATTTTCTGTTATATCATAAATGGTGGTATCAAAAATGCAGGCTCAACCACTATCAGTTACCGGTACTGTAGTAGTATTTGCAAGTTACGTAAAAATCTTAACTCTCACAAATCTGTCCCACAGTGTCCTACCAAATTGCTCATTTACATTTATTTATTTCTAAGTTTATTTGACATATTTTTTATGTTGTAAGGGGATCCATCCTGAACCTGCAGCGAGGTGGTGGTACAAAAGCCCAGAACTGTGGGGAAAAGATGTCTGCACTTCACGCTTTACAGAGCGAACATAACCTGAGTTAATGTTTGTATGCCTGTTTCTTTTGTCAAAACTTATTGTGATTATGTCACTCGTGTGTTTGTAGGACCACGTCCAGATCCCGACATCCTGGCATCGGGAGAAAAACTACACCGGCTCGAGTCTCAAACATTTATCGCTCCTGTCCTAGATGGTCTGTCAACTTTGGAGCTGGTACCATCCAGATGTGGGCCTGTACAAAGATGACACAGACCAAGAACAAAGGTAAATAAATAAAATAAGAGTGGAACACATCCTTTTCTGTTATATCACTCATTCAACCTTTATTTCATCAGGTTAATCTCATTGAGCCTCGAGGACTCATTTACAAGAGCGACCTGCTACAAACTAAAGAATGATGACAACAGTAACAGTAGACATTTCCTTAAACAATCAACAATAGACAAACATAAAAGAGAAATACAGATTTTTTTTTACAAAATTAAAAACAAAATATTTAACAAAAACATTATAAAATGGATGTAGAAAATCAGTAGCAGTAATCAGTAACAGGAACACGTCTGCATTGGTTTTTGCCAGGATTCCAACAGATTTTAAAAGCCATTTAGAGAAGTGAAGGTCGAGAGCTTCAGATCTTTTTGTAAGATATTCCATGAAGCAGGAGCAGAGTAGGAGAAGGCCCTTTTTCCAAGTTCAGTCCTCACTGACGGAACACTGCAGGTAATCATGTCCTGAGAGCGCACGCTGTAGCTGCACTCACACAGAGACATGTAGGAGGAGATGTATGAGGGCAGCAGACCAAGAAGTGATTTAAAGATGAAAATGTACCAGTGGAAGAGTCTGCGTGAGGTTAATGATGTCCAGTTAACCAGTGAATACAGATCATAAATAAAGTTTTTTTTTTAACTCTCACAAATCAGTCCAACAGTGTCCTACCAAATTGTTCACCTGTCCCTTTATATTTATTTAAAAGTTTATTTGACATATTTTTATGTTGTAAGGGGATCCATCCTGAACCTGCCAGCAAGATGGTGGTGGTGGTGCGAAAGCCCAGAACTGTGGGGAAAAGATGTCTGCACTCCACGCTTTACAGAGCGTACACAGGTATAACCTCTGAGTTAATGTTTTTATGCCTGTTGCACCGTACGTTTCTTTTGTCAAAACTTATTGTGATTACCGGGTATGTCACTTGTGTGTTTGTAGGACCACGTCCAGATCCTGACATCCTGGCATCAGGAGGAAAACTACACCGACTGGAGTCTCAAACACTTATCGCTCTTGTCGTAGATGGTCTGTCAACTTTGGAGCTGGTACCATCCAGATGTGGGCCTGTGCCACAGGGTGGACTGGTGTCTTACAAGTGCCCAACTGAGAAGTCCTGCGTAGCATCATTCTGCACCACATGGCTCCAGACTTCCCTGCTCTTCCTTCGACGTTGCATAGTCTTCCCAACATGTGTTTTGTGCCCACACTCAGTCAGTTTATGCATCTTCAGTCTCTGCAAGTGTCAGATGAAATACAGGCCAGAACCAGGGAGCAGTCCAGATGTTCTGCAGGGGTACAGCTTCGACAACCAAGGCTTACTGCCAGCTGTTTCTGTGTTGCTTGCAGAGGAGGAGTCTGCTGCCACAGCACTGGCAGCTCAGATGGTCAGGGGGTCCACTAAACAATAACTGTTGAACGGGTATGGCGTGATGAATTGATTGATGATTGGTTGATCAGATGAAGTCTAAACTGGACATGTTTTACTTCAACACCATCAATGTGTTTATATCAATGCAGTATCATAAAATGTACAAATCACCTTTTTGTTCCTTCGTATTTTTAATATTCAGTCTCAAGCTGTGTGAATCACTGTAAATAGTTTAATTTAATACTGTAAATAGTTGTTACTCATGAAAAATACAAAAACGTGCCAATTTCTTTAAAATGAAATTGCATAATTTGGGAAAAATATCTATAATCCACTATAAGTTTATAGATATCAGTTATAAATTGTTAACTTAAAAAGTTAGTTTTTTTTCTTGTTTTTACTAGATTTGTTGTAAATTATACTTGTTTTCCTTGCAATTCAACTCAATCAAATAATAATAAATAAATAAAAAGTATGCTGCTCAAGTGTGTTTTAATTGAAGAATGTTTAAAATAATTCAAAACTTTAAAATAAAGTACATAACACTAGAACAGTTTACATACATGTGACAAGCTTGGATGTTATTTTTTATTTTATAAACTTACTGCAACGGCACCTTAGGCTTTTCACCCAAGGACATAATTTATACACAGAAAAGGCACTTGGGTTTGTTTACAAGTAAACAAGAGACTGTGTTCCAAGATACAATATACATTTTATTTACACTAAGTTAAAAACTAATTCTAATGGAGGCAATACTGATTCTTAAATATTCAGCCAAGGCTGAGGCTTTCCAGTGGTCAGTCAACTAAAATATTTAATGATGGTTCAATGTAACAAGAGCAGAAATTCACCCACAAGCTGTGATGATGCACGAGACACGAGTGGAACAACCTACACAAGAGGACTGCTGCCTTCAACCTGGAACATAAATATGAAATTAAGTAAACAGAAATAAATATGTTTTCCTGATGCATGCTCAATAATCCAGGTAGAAAAATCTAAAAACGTTAAGTCAGGTCCTGTGGACTGCCCCAGCCAATCTGCTCATAGACACTGCCTAATTACAGAGACGAGCAGGCTGTAGTAAAGCATGGTAGGACAGATAAGGTTGTTTTCTTGCCCCTCAAGAACAACCAGGAACTGAACAAAAACAACAGATGAAACTGAGCCATTTTCCTCACTGTCTAATGCTAACACTTGTGACATTTTCTGACAATTTAGTCCAGAACAGCTAGCGCCACTGCAGCCACCCAAAATTGTGCAGGCATCTGTTTGAACAGCTAAGTGGCAGCCGCGGGTCCTACGCGTAATTTCTTAATAAAGATATCTAAAAACGTCATTATGACTAGTCATAATTACGTTTGAGATATCTTGAATTGTCATTACGGATGTCTGACACTTTAAATGACGAATTGGGTGACGTCATTTAAGATATCTTTAATTACATTTTGACTAGTCAAAATTCATTTTAAGATATCTTGAATTGCTATTCTGACTAGTCAGAATGTAAATACAGATATCTTAAATTAACATTCTGACTAGTCAAAATGTAATTGTGACTAGTCAAAAGTCCTTTTTAGATATCTAGAATGTATTTACGGATAGTCAGACTTCACGATTTAATGTTAAAAGGGCTTGCCATAGAGGTGCAACATAAATGCTATGGGAAATTGCGCTCTGCGCGATTACCTGAAGGAATACAATCACGCCTTTACGGCAGGGGCGTCAGCGTTGCGCAAGAGGCCCCGCCCTCTGGGTACTTAAGCTGCTGACGCCCATCCATCGATCTCCAAAATGCACTTCACCGAGCTTTCAGCATTGAAAGGGCCAGGTATGTTGCACCTCGTTCCCTGCATGTAAGGGCGGCCGTGGTGTAGTGGTAATGGCAGTCGTCCCCTGATCGGAAGGTTGGAGGTTCGAATCCCGCGTCCGCCCACCATGTGTCGTTGTGTCCCTGGGCAAGACACTTAACCCCGAGTTGCTCCTGGTAGGTCTGGATGGCGCCTTGCAAGGCAGACTACCACTACCGGTGTATGAATGTGTGAATGAATGGGTGGATGGTTGGTATTGTAAAGCGCTTTGGGGCTCCTCACAGGGGGCTGAAAATCACTATATAAATAAGCTCCATTTACCATTTACCATTTACCATAACTTTCAGTTCCCTTATCAGTCATGTCACTCGGTGCAACATAAATGCTATGGGAACGTAATTTAATCACTCCCTTGAAATGCTCAGTAAAATGCATACTAGTGTGAACGTCCGCCTTTATTCAGCAGGCATCTGAATAAAGGCGGACGTTTCTACTGTGTGTTAGAAAGGTCGGCCTGAGTGACATCACACGCTGTAACATCCAAACTGTAATGCATTGCAAACGTGGTCATTGAGCTCCAGTTCGCAGTAGCACAGATGTCTGCAACTGGTACACCCTTGAACAGTGACCACGAGGTGGCCAAGCCCCGAGTGGAGTGGGCACGCACTCCAGAGGGCACCTGTTGACCTTTGCTACTGTACGCCCTTTTTATGGCCTCAGTCACCCAGTGTGAGAGGCGCTGCTTTGATAGGGCCTTTCCTGTAGCTGGTGCAGCAAAGCACACAAACAGTTGATTTGTTTTTCTCCATTCGGCTGTTCTCTGCATGTAAGTGCTTAAAGCTCTCACGGGGCAGAGAGCCTTCAGCCTTTCCTGTTCCTGAGTGAGGACAGGAGCAGGTGGAAAAGAAGAGAGATCAAAGTCCAGACTTCTGGGGTTTAAAGTCAAAACCTTGGGGATATATGCAGGATTAGGCCTTAGGGTGACCTTTGACCCATCAGGGGCGAACCTGGTACACATTGGATGTACGGACAAAGCGTGGAGGTCACCCACACGTTTCGCCGAGCAAAGAGCCAGGAGAAGAGCGGTCTTATAAGATAATAAATCTATCTTAATCTCGCTCAGTGGTTCGAATGGGGGGTCACAGAGAGCCCCCAAGACACACTAAGATCCCATCTAGGGGTCAAGATCCTGCTGGGGGGGTCTCTTTCTTAACACGCCCTTCATAAATCTTATTATGAGTGGGTGCGCGTCAGGCGTCCTGCTCCCCTAGCCCTCGTGACAAGTTGAAATTGCTGATAGGAACACCTTAATCGTTGAGAAAGAGCAACCTTTCTCCAACAGGTCCTAAAGAAAGGTGAGAAGCTGGGCCAAGTCACATGAATAAGAAATAATATTTCTTTCTGTGCACCAAGCTTTAAAAATACGCCATTTCTGGGCGTAGAGAGACTGTGTTGACACAGCTCGTGCGTTTTGAATGGTATTTACCATGTTCTCGGGCAGGCCTGAGGCCACCAGTTTGTTCCTCTCAGCCACCAAGCTGAAATTTGCCACAGTTCTCAGCCTAAGTGGCGAGACTGTTCCTTCTGGTGACGTGGAGGATCCCTGGAGAGGAGCAGGTGGTGGAACCAGCTCTCCCTCAAGGGCCCTAATTTCTGTGGTCCCTTGAAGGCCAACCACGTTAGGGAGAGGGCCTTCCTGCAGATGTACCGCCATACTACTCTGATCGAGAGTGTTTGGAGGCAGAGGCAATCTGCTGTCATTATTAGACAAAAGCTGAACAGAATGTCTGTTTTTCCTCTTTTTGTTGGGGGTCATGGATCGGAGGGGTTGCAAGTTTTGTAAACGAGCAGATCTCCTGACTCCAGCCCGTTTCCTGGTTGGGTCAGCACAGTGAGCCGGTCACATGCTGCAGGATCACTGTTTGAGCATGGCGTGTCGCCCATTGAGAATAAGGGGACAGCTTCAGCATGAGAATGTGGAGATGGTCCTTTGTGTTGAGCAGACTTTAGATTGGTTGGTGACAGAGAGTTCAGTCCTCTTCGATTAAAGGGAAGAGGAGTCTGATTTAGCCCTGGTGCCATTTCTGTTCTGCACTGAGTGTTTACACACGCTGCAGTTTCATCACAACTGCCTTTGTGAACGTGTGATACTGGTGTTGGCCTGCGGGCTTCTGCCGTGCCCCCCTCCCGTCCCTTACCGGCATCCGATGAATAGGTGGCCAGGAAGGTGGGTCGTCAGATTCTGTCGGCGCGTACCCCTGGAGCGCGGACGTGTCACAGGTTTGTTTGATTTGTGTATTGCCGGCACCGTGGTTTACAACGGAGCGGGTGCTAGAGCATGTGACCCCCCTCACCTGTCTCTGTGAGGAGTGACGGGCCTGCTTGCAGGCGCCTCTGGGCCTGTCTGTTGCAGACAGAACCAAGGCACCTTGCTGGGGTTTATCGAATAGGCTAACACTCCGTGAGCCGTGAGGGAGGGGGGGATGATGGTCCCCACCTCTTTATATCGGCTGGAAGAACAGAGGGGACCGTTCTGCTGATGTTACTGTGTTTGTTGTTGTTGTTGTTGTTGTTTTTTTGTGAGTCAAGAAAACGGAGAGGGGCTGTTTTTTTAGCTTTATTCGTGCTTATGTGTAACAACATATTTGACTTTATGTCACTCACAGAAGAAAGAACATGATTTGTGTCTAAAACAAAGTCACCACCTTTTTGTACCGTGCTACAAACAAAGTCTGGACTTGAAAAAATTATTTCCCATACCACATGGGCGGGTGATCGTGTAAAGACAAGAAGCGGGCCTGGTTCATCAGGCACGCTTCTGCATGGTGTCCCGATCTGCCGAGGAGGCTCTGTGTCGGACTACCTGGCGGGGAACAAATCTGTTTTTACTCCAGGCGTGTTCGGTCCGGGGTGGGCCCGGCGGTGGTCTCTGCCGGTGCTCGGCCTCGTATGCCGGCCGCTTTTGCGGTGGGGCACGTGTGGCTGAGTGGTGTCGAGGCTGCGGTGCTCTGCTCCCAGCTGACTCCCTGGGGGGGCGAAGGCTCTCCTGGGGATGCCCACCCGGAGAGCTTCAGCCTGTTTGCGCCTCTGGTCCAGCCTGGTCTGAATTCGATCCAGCGCTTTTCCAAAAAGTCCTGTCGGTTCTATCGAATGGTGGAGAAAAGGAATTTTCTGTCCCTCCGGGAGGTCAGTTAGGGTCATCCACAGATGGCATATTACGATGACCACTTCAACCATGCCTCTGCCTTGTGCAACAGCCGCTGTACCTATCATGCGGAGCACAAAGTCTGTTGCCCTACGGGATTCATCCAGCAGCTCGGCGGCAGCTTGCTTGTCTGTCGTTACCTAGAGCTCCTGTAGTTTTTCAGCCAGGTACACTTGCATCATTTCGGACGCGTTCATTGCGCGCGCCTCAAGGCCCTGAGCTCTGTAGCATTTCTCGAGCAGAGAAGCCGAAGCTCGACAGGCTTTGCTAGGGAGAGTTGGTTTTGTCCCGGATGACTTGGGAGCCAGATGAGACGCCAGCATGTCCTCAATTTGAGGCACATTGGCTGTTCCCACTTCATCCATCCCATCCACGTTGAGAAACTGCGAGAGCAATAGCAACATGGGAGCTCTGGGCTGAGACCAAGTGCGAGTCAGCTCTGTGAGGAAGTCCGGAAAGACGGGCATCCTTTTCCTCGTGCCGGCCGGCTGCTTTGAATAAAAATAATTTCCTGCAAACCTCGTGACTTGTTGATGAGGTGGATGCTCCGGCCATGGGAGCCAGCACATCTGGGCTGTCGCCCCATTCGACTCGGGTGCTGTCATCCAAAGCCATGCTCTCGAGCTCCGGTGTGGGAGTCAGAGGCTTAGTAGTGTCCGGGTCTGCTGGTGCCGCAGCAGCCCCCATGGCCTTGGCGACGAAGTCCGCCCGGTACCTCCTCACTGCCTCTAGCATCTGGCTGCAGTGTGGGTAAGACTCGGGTGCGTCCAACGCCATCTTCACGTGCAGCATCCCCAAGCAGACGGGACAGGCCTCGTGGGTGTCCGTCGCTGAGAGGGAAAAACTGCATCCACTGGGGCAGGCGCGCAAGGTTGGGCTCGCCGTGCTGTTGCTCTTTTTCGGAAGTCTTGTCTTTCACTTTCCTTTCTCCGGAGGCATGTCCGAGATAAGACGAACGAGTCCTTCCAAGATCTTATTTTATTTTATTTGAAACGTCTCCTCCATCGCGTCGCTTTCGCTGGGTAGCCTGCTACAAATTAGCAGAGGTAGCGGTGTGACGCAGTTAGCGCCGTCGAGCGAAGCAGTCTGCGGAAAGAGGAGAAGAAAAAACTTTGGGGTTAAGGAAAAATGTGCCGGACTAGCTTTCGCTAGCCCAGCAGTATGCAGGAATAATTCTCTGTACGCCCTGTGTAGGGAGCAAGCACACCTCTGGTCGAGCAATGACGCAACAGAGAAGTCCCACGAAGAGAGAGAGAGTTCAGGTTTAAGCGAGGTGAAGGGCAATAAGAGATCGATGGATGGGCGTCAGCGGCTTAAGTACCCAGAGGGCGGGGCCTCTGGCACGACGCTGACGCCCCTGCCGTAAAGGCGTGATTGTATTCCTTCAGGTAATAGCACTGAGCGCAATTTCCCATAGCATTTATGTTGCACCGAGTGACATGACTGATAAGGGAACACCTTTTCCAAAACAAATGTGTGTGTGTGTGTGTGCGTGTGTGTGTGTGTGTGTGTGCGTGCGTGTGTGTGTGCGTGCGTGTGTGTGTGTGTGTGTGTGCAAGTTTGTCTTAAGGCTGAAAACCTTAGCGTACATGCAGTACGCCTCTGTACGACGTACGTATGCTAAGGCAAAAGCGTAGCCCCGGGCAGTTCTCAGGGCACGAACGCGCAAAGCTTTTTTTTTTACGACCGCGCACGCTTGCGCGGTGTCTGACCATAAACTTCCCCGGCGCCGGACTGTTTTGTATGTTACACAAATGAATTAAATTCCTCTTCTTTATCGCTGATCGGGCCTTTTCTTTTGTTTTTTTGCCTAAAGTCAAGTAATCGCTTCTTCCTCGTTCACTCGATGACTGAAATGAATGAATTCAGGTCCTACCTGGCAGCGCAATGTTTTAAATATTTCCTGGTGGGCTGTGAGCAGCTGGAATAGCGCTCCCTGTTTTTATTTTTATTTTTTAGAAGTTTATATTAACATATAAAGTGATAAAAGACCCCCGCGGGAGCAGCGATGCGAACAGCTGCTCCTCTGCGCAGCTTCTGAAGCTATATCAGCGAAACGCATGCGCACAAAATGCGCGCGTAGAGTGGCGTAGTAGAGGACGCTCAGGTATATTTCAGCCTTAAGTGACACTATATTGGATCAGTCGAGGCCCTGAAAAATGAACAGTCAAAAGAAGAAGTTGGTCCTGGTGAGAGCATGTCACAATTTTAAGGACCACTCTGCTATGACACAAAACAAAAACTGCCTGAAAGTTGTTTGCAAGGCAGTGGCAAATTCTATAGGAGAGTATTTATAATACAGTGGGATCCCATATACTGTAGGTAGTTTTGA
>JBBPBX010035741.1:0-28035 GCA_038048925.1 Garcialebias charrua
AGAACAACCAACTGAGGTTTTTTTTTTTCCTGCCAGGTCGAAGCGATCGTTCCACGAAGCGGACCGGTTCGGATGTGGGTCCAGTGTCCACCAAGAAAACAACAAGAGTTCAGTTCATAACAGTTCGGTTAACATGTTTTTAAAAGTGTTCAATTTAATTCTCAGTGTTTGTGATACAGGTAGTCCCCGACTTACAAGCGCATCAACATGCGAGGTTCCGGACTTACGAGCTGAGTAACAAACAGTAAAGTTGTACAGAACATACAGAAAATACAGCACTGATATGTGTTTTTAGATGAAAGTGTGTTAGCTAACAGTTTGTAAACAAGTTTCTGAGCATGATTATGAACTAGTATGAACGTTTGTGATGAAAAACGAGTGTTCGTAGTAGCGCTAGCATGAATTTTCCAACTTACGAGGGAAAATCCGGACTTACGAGCGACACGTGTTTCGTGTTCCGACATACGAGATTTCGTGTTACGAGCACCTCGTCCGAACGGAACTCGTTCGTAAGTTGGGGACTACCTGTATACAGTTTGTGGTGTTGAATAAAAAAAATAAAAAAAAATCAACCTGGTGTCTTCATTTCAACATGCAGCATGTTAGGCATGACGTAACAAGTCCAGATAGCTTCATTTAGGTAAGATAAATTTATATATCTCCCACGCCAACATAAATACTGTTTATTATTGTTAAACTGTTATTAAATAGCACATTTAATATGTGCAGCGTGACACGTGAAATATCCGCCTGCCTCGTTCAATAAGCAGCGACATAAGAACTGGATCCAGGCAGCTGTGTCTCTTCCAACACGGATAAAGGTAATTCAGGTGTAGATTAATTAAATATGACACTCAAAATATATTCCATCAGTTGTAGTTCAGAAAGTGGTGCTGTCCAGTCCACCGCCATTGTTAGAAATGCCGGCTGTCCGCGCGTGCATGCGGCGCGCATGTGTTCAAACAAAAGCTCCGCGGGAGATGTTTACATTATCAACGGGGGGTCAGCGAAAAACCTCCATTCTGGAGGCTGGGTTCAAAAACCATCGGAGTCAAAGCCCCCCTCTTTGTGGACTTGTGTCAACGATAAGCAAAGACGCAGAGAGAAAGAAGCGGTTCCACTCAAAATACGCGCCGTGTAAACAAGGCCTAAGTAGGGAGGCCCAGACTTCCCTCTCCCCAGCCACTTGAGCCATCTCCTCCGGGGGAATCCCAAGGCGTTCCCAGGCCAGCCGAGAAACATAGTCCCTCCAGCGTGTCCTGGGTCTTCCTCTGGGTCTCCTCCCGGTGGGACATGCCCGGAACACCTCACCAGGGAGGCGTCCAGGAGGCATCCTAACCAGATGCCCGAGCCACCTCAACTGGCTCCTCTCGATGTGGAGAAGCAGCGGCTCTACTCTGAGTCCCTCCCGGATGACTGAGCTTCTCACCCTATCTCTAAGGGAGAGTCCAGACACCCTGCGGAGAAAACTCATTGCTTGTATCCGAGATCTCGTTCTTTCGGTCACAACCCAAAGCTCATGACCATAGATGAGTAGGAACGTAGACTGACTGGTAAATTGAGAGCTTTGCCTTTTGACTCAGCTGCTGGTGAAGATTCTCAGTCGTCCAGGACATGATAAAATCAAAAAAGGCGTTCAATACAAGATCAACTGGACTTTATTTGTTGCAGAAAACGTTTCACCCTTTATCCAAAAGGATAAATATATATTGAAAAAGCCTTTTGGATAAAGGGTGAAACGTTTTCTGCAACAAACAAAGTCCAGTTGATCTTGTATTGAACGCCTTTTTTGATTTTTGACTCAGCTCTCTCTTCACCGCGACAGACGTGGTTTGTTAGTGGCTTGACTTTGTAACCCTTCCCTGATTAATAGGCAGCAAACTGTTTCTCTGAGGCTATTGCTGATGTCTTTCTACCTTGTCAAGAGGTTTTCACGTCCAGAAATATGTCAAAACTTTTTCTTTTTTTTTATGGAGGGGGGTCACACTTATTATTAATAATTTATTCAGTTCATTTGACCAGCAACACCTGGCTGATACATTTTCTTTGGAGGCTTGTAGAACCAGCAAGGATTGACTTTTTTCACACAGCTTTTCCACTTTGGCCTTGTCTTTGTTTAATAAAAAAATACATGATGACTATAATTGTGTGTATCAATAAACTAAAGGATAAGTTAGAATAATTTTAGAACCTGATGAAAACGAGACCATCTTTCAATAATCCCTGCAACGTAAAACCAAAGAGGAGAGAGGATGGATTTTGTTCTTCCCATGACTGTATATTGGAAATCATCATCATCCAAACAGAGTGCTTCACATCAATATTGCATAGGACTACCTGCAATAAATCAGTTGCTTTCATATTGCAAGCACCATGCACCCATGCTGTGAAAACCAATAATATATATTTAACTAATATGATGGACTCCCACTGCTCTTGATGGCCACACCTACCGGTAGTTGAGATGGTAGCAGCACAGATGTTCAAATGTACAGAGAGCTTTGTGTCATGATAAATGTTGTTTTATCACAACTAATATTGCCATCATAATATTCAACACATATTTTGCAATTTTTAACCAACTGAATAAATAATGATGAAACCCCTGTTCTCGCTTTCATGGTGACTTCTTTACTGACACATTTGACACGATAGGAAATGAAACAGTGCAATGCACTGAGGAATGTGGTGCAGTGTGTTGGACAAGTGGATCAGGGACATTCAGCCGTCGTCAGTGGTTCCTGTAAAGAAAAAGATACTCAGAGCCTCTCCTGGCACCGCTTCACCTCATTTACAACTTTAATCCCTCAGAGAAAGCCTGCTCATGATAGAAAAGTCCCATTTAGTGAAGGGCAGTCGGTACACTGAACTGCACTGCAGCAAAATGTTGCAATCACCATCAGGGCTTGGATTTCTTGCTGCCTGTTCTGCTTTAATGCAATGAAAACACAAAACACTGCCTCAGTACATCCTATCAGTGGCTTAGTCTAAATTTTTGTAATGGTTATACTGTGCTTTGAAACCCAAGCACACTGGTTAGTACAATGTCAATTTATTTAGATTTTCAAGCGTGATGAACATTTCAAAATTTCTCTAATGCTTACATTTCAATAAATGTACAACAAGAAGTCTGAGGTCCTGGTCACCAGGAACTTGGCTTTTATACATGCAAGCAGCTGGGCCTTCAGTTTAAAACAAAGGATCATATCATCAATTGTTAAAGCTTAGCAGCCATTGCTGTGAGAATCCACAACTTCTCCACCATAACCCTCTGCACTGGCTCCCCTCAGGGCTGTGTGTTGAGCCCTCTCCTGTTCACTCTGCTCACATATGATTGTGCAGCTACTCATCCAGGCTGTCATATTGTAAAGTTTGCAGATGATACAGCTGTGGTGGGATGCATCACAAACAATGAGTCCAGCTACAGGCAGGAGGTGGAACACCTGGAGAGCCGGTGCAGGAAGAACAACCTTCACATCAATGTGAAGAAGATGAAGGAGATGGTCATGGACTTCAGAAGGAACAAACACACCCAGCCTCCTGAACATAGGAGGATCTGCAGTAGAAGTGGTCTCCAGCTACAAGTACTTGAGTGTACACATGAATAATAACCTCAGCTGAGGAAACAACACCACCAGCCTGATCAAGAAAGGTCATCAGAGACTCTACTTCCTCAGACGGCTGAGACGAGCTGGTCTGAGCAGCCCAGTTCTCACCTCCTTCTACAGGTGTGCAGTGGAGAGCATCCTGTGCTCCAGCATCAACGTGTGGCATGGAGGCTGCACAGCTGCAGAAAGAAAAGCTCTGCAGAGAGTGGTGAAGGCTGCACAGAAGATGTTGGAGTCAGTCTCCCCACCATCACAGACATCTACACCTCCAGATGCAGGAAGAGAGCCACCTGCATCATGAAGGACCCCACTCACCCAGCACACACACTTTTTGCCCCGCTCCCCTCAGGAAGGAGGTTGAGGAGCATTAAGTGTAGAACTGTAGTGAACCAGAAGGTGTTCTCTGATACACCTTCATCTCTTTGATATGTCCCAGTGACACCTTTTCACTGATACTTTCAGTAAAAAGACATTAACACTATTTTGTTACATTATTTTGAATCAAAACACAATAAGTCATAAGAGACTCTCTTATTCCTCTATTTTGTGTTAATGAATAACCTTGTGTTATTCATATGGACAAGTGTTAATTTTGATATATTGAATGATCATCGTCATTCTTTAATAGGCTTATGTATTCTTAATATGTGCATACATGAATCAGAATGCTGCCTAAAGTTTAAATTTATGTCAAGCTGAGCTTTTCAGAGTTGTTTTAAGAAGGTTGCCATGTGAATCAGAGCCTAATCTAAATCTCTTTAGAACTGGTGGCTATGAGTCTGGCTGTCCTGAACACTATCTTTCTCTGTTATCCTGCTCAACCTTCAGAATTTCACCTCTCTGACCCGAACAAATTCACTCCCGTTTTCTGGGAAGCAACCAATAAGCGAGAGGGATTTACTGGGTCAACCTCCCCTTTTTAAGGCTTCACTTCCTGTCGGAGCCCAGAGTTTGCTGAGGTCCTCAAGCCATGAGGTTCCCCAAAGAGCTGAATGAACGCCAGTCACACGCTAAGGACATGTCATTCAGTTAAAAGATTTATGACATGCCAGTTATAAATCCATTTCAAGCTGTAAAAAGCTCTATTTTAATGAAATTCTTTCAAGGAAGCTTTTATCTTGAAAAGCCAACCGGAACTGAGGTCATTACTTTAGTGAGGTGGAAGCCGTCTTGTGAGCGAGCCGTTGCAAAAATGGACGCCGGTCGCCTGTAATGCCGGTTACCCACCAGACCCGTGTCGGGCGGCTGAAGCGGCCGGTTTACATTGAAAGTCTATGTGGAGACGCGTCGAGGCGCGGCGAACCGTGAAGTGGCGCGTTTTGAGTTTTTGAAGCGGCGCGCCGGCACGCGGCAGTTCCTTTCCACGCACGCGCGCGTCCGAAACAACCTACGCGTTGAGCAGCGTCGAGCCGCCAAAGTCTCAAAAGTTGATGTTTTTGCGGCTCGACGTTGCTCGACGCGTCCAGCAACCAATCGGGAGAGCCTCTGCTATGTGATGACGCAACGACAACGGGACTTTTTTTGGACTTTTTAAACTTACCTCATCGAGCCTCCATGAATTGGAACCAGACTCCGGTAAGAATCTTGGCATTTTAAACAGTTGCTGCTGTCCGCTCAGCGTACGATCACCCCAAACATAAAAAAAATGTTTTAATCTCAACAAAGACTGTCGGAGCTGCAGTTCGGCTCGTAGAAAACCCACTCCAGTAGAAACGGGGGTCACGTGCTGCTGATTTTATCTGCCAGCAGCATGAAAACACAACAACTGATGACCCTCTGCCTCCCCCTGTGCGCGTCATCAGACGCGTCCCAGTGGGTACCCGGCATCAGTGACAAGCGGCCAAAAGGGGGCGGCAGGAGCGTTCTGACAATTTAGGTGGGTACCCGGCATTAGCCGTAGCACGAACAGACAGTTCGTGCACGTGAGGTTGGGACAAGTTTACCGAAGCAGAGACCAAGAATCTTCGCACATGTAAAACGTTGATGTCCATTCGACCGAGTCGAGCGGAAGCCGCTGAGGAACTGCCATGTTTCTGGTTAAAACACATCAAGATAATGCCTCTCCTCATCTTCCATCTTCTTTAATCCTCCATTTTTTCTTCTATGAAACTTTCTTATTAAGTTAACTAAACCAGTTAACTAAACTTTAAGTTATTGTGCCAGCAGAGATATAAGTTATTAACACCCATAACTTGTGTTCTGTTGTTCCTATGAAATTACGGACGCGTGTTTCATCTATGCTGAAGTTAGTTATAGGAAATTTCGATCGATCCAAACATGTACAAATGTGAGATGTAATTCAATGATTTGTTAATTAAATGATTCAGTTCATAAATTGACGTATCATGTCTTTACATATCACCTCCAAGGTATAGAATTATTGATATTAAACTGAAAAAGAGAGAACTCGTTTTAATTGATGGTAAGTTTGGGTCAGATAAAATCTACTCAAATCTTTCATCTGGAATATTGTACAATCAGCAAAACTGACTAGTATTATATCCCTACAGAACCATAGCCTGGCCCTCGCCATTCCTACGCAGCTCCGCTCAATTCTCATTTCCCTTCACTGCTGGTCCGAAGCGAAGTGAAGGACAAGGTCTGGTTTTAACCAGGCTAACAGAACCACTAGACTGAGGAACAGCTTCTACCCTGAGGCTGTTAGACTCATGAATAAATAACCAGAATAATCACTGTGAAAATCACATAATGTTGCTGCTGATCTGTTTCATGTTGCTGCTGATCTGTTTCATGTTGCTGCTGATGTGTTTCATGTTGCTGCTGATGTGTTTCATGTTACTGTGTTCATTCGTACTCATCTGCTCATACAGACTCATGTTCATGTTGCTGTTTGGCGCATGGTTTTTGTACTATTAGTGCTTAGCGTATTTTTAGTTTAACGTTTTTTCTTAGTTCATATCTTAGATCTTGTTACTGTTTTTCTTTTACATTTTATACTTTTGTTGGATGTAACTGGGACACTGTACACAATTTTGTTCCACCTCATGTACCACATGTGGTGTGTATGACAAATAAAGAAACTCTCTCTCTACTCACAGAAACAGCCTGAAACTCAGTCATCCAGGTAGAAAAATCGCACAAAAGTTAAATCATGTAATTCAGTAGACACTCACTTCTGTCTTAAAGTGAAGAACGGTGATTATTAGTAATTTAGTGATTCATTTATACGCAAAACGGGTTTAAAAACTAGAAATAAAGGACACAGAAGTACCCCTCATTGAAAAGTGTACATTAATTGCAACCAAACAGCAACCATCAATTTGTATCTAAAAAATGCACACAAGAAATGATAATCCTAAACACTTGGCTCAGAATGTGAACATGCTGGAAGTCAAGTCAAGGTCAAGTCAAGGGTTTTTATTGTCATTCTCATCACATGTACACAATGTGGAACAAAATTATGTACACAGGGTCCCAGTTACATCCAATAACAACAACAAAAAAAGTGTAAAAAAACAGTAAATAAGGATGTAATATACGCTAAACACTAATAGTAAGCAATACACCGAACAGCAGCAGCACGAACATGAGTCTTTGTGGGTGGATGAGTACGGATGAAAACAGCATCATGAAATAACCAGCAACATAAGATTAGCAGCATGGATAATCAGCAGCACATCACAATCAAAGTTGCATTACAGTGATTTATGTTTTTATATTGCACACATAAATTGTCTAACAAGCAAACATGCAGCATGGCTTTTCAAATGACTAATTCACCTTTTCACACGACTGCTCTGTTGAGCAGCTGTATGAGTGGACTCGTTCAACTTTCCCCTTTTAGCTGAAATAACAACTTTTTACTCAATTATTTGCCTCCTTGCTTATTTTTTTTCCAACAGTGCAGTACTGTATTGTTTTTCAGTTCTTGAGCAAATCCTGTGCGTGTGTAGTGTCAGAACTTTCACTGAACTGGTAAGAGTGCTGATGTGAGCTAAATCACCCAGCAGGGCTGTAGAGGTCTGCAGCCTCAAAACGTACTCTGTTTCTTTTGCTTCGAGCAAAAATACAATTTAAGAGCTTGTAATCCATCAAGGTTCAGTCACGTGAAATGTAACTTTTTGTTTAGCTTTTGTTAGACGTTGAAAAGTAAAATATCAAACTGTGTGTGAACAGGACACTGACTATCAAACAAAGCAGGGACGTGCAGAGCCTACTAAAGGGGCAGGTGCTCAAAAAAAAAGGGGCACATCTAACCACATTTTAGGACAGAATATTAACAAAGTCAAATAGCTTTCAGAGTTTAATAATCAATGATAAATTACAAAATTGAAAAACAAGGGCACAGTGCAACTTTTTAGTGTACTATAATCTATAAAATTATGAAAATGGGACCTCTCTATGGAGTTCAATTTGTTTCACAATTATTCTATTTAAAAAACTAATCTCAATTACATAAAATAAAATTGTGATCAAGACATTTTGAATTGTAAAAAATTTTTGAACAAAAAACTTTTGCTTAAAAAAACTTTTTTGCATTAAAATCACAAATTTTTATCTCATGAAGTGAAAAAATTATTTGCAAAACAAACAAAAATCTTTGCTTGCTATTCTAAGTTTGTGTTTGTCATTCAAAGTTTTGCTTGCAATTCTCACATGACGTCGTGGACAGAGCCTAAAATAGCAACAACAACAAAAAAGATTTATGATGTGTGCAAATAAAAGTTTAAGTTTTGTAAATGACTTTTTTTTTTGTTTGGATCAATCCTCAGAAAGCATGGGATCTTTTTTCATTGTTACGCCGATGATAGTCAGATCTATATGCCACTAAAAAAGAAAGATGCCTCCTCAATCAGGCCACTTCTGTTGTGTCTTGAAGACATCAAAGCTTGGATGTCTTTAAACTTTTTAAATTTTAATGAAAAGAAAACAGAAGTGATGGTGTTTGGTCCTAGTGGCTCTTGTGAACCTTGCCCTGTTGATCTGGGCCCTCTGGCACCACATGTAAAGAAAACAGTTTCTAACTTGGGTTTTAAAATGGACAGTGATTTTAAATTAGATTCCCAGATTGGAGCGGTGGTCAAGACCAGTTTTTATCACCTCAGACAGCTGGCTAAGGTAAAGTCCATCCTTACACAGCAGCAGCTGGAAACAGTAATCCATGCCTTCATCACCTCTCGGCTGGATTACTGTAACGCTCTTTACCTTGGAGTCAGCCAGTCCTCCCTCAGACGTCTCCAGTTGGTCCAGAACGCTGCTGCTCGCCTTCTAACTGGAGTTCATAAGAGGGAGCACATCACCCCCACTCTGGCTTCACTCCACTGGCTGCCTGTTCATTTTAGAGTTCATTTTAAGATTCTTTTATTTGTTTTTAAAAGTTTAAATGGTCTTGCTCCATCCTACCTCTCTGAGCTGCTTCACCCATACTCTCCTGCTCGGTGCCTCAGATCAGCTGATCAGCTGCTTCTGGAGGTGCCGAGGTCCAAACGGAGGCTCAGAGGAGACAGAGCTTTTTCTGTTGCTGCTCCAAAACTGTGGAACGATCTCCCTCTTCCCGTCAGACAAGCTCCTTCACTGTCCAGTTTTAAAACTCTTCTAAAAACACATTTTTACTCACTGGCTTTTAGCACAGACTGATTTTGTTCTGCACTGTTTTATTGTTTTTATTGATCTTAATGTTTTAACAACTGTTTTATTTTTATGTGTTTAAATGTTCTTGATTTTATGTACAGCACTTTGTTGCAGCTGTGGTTGTTTTAAAGGGCTCTATAAATAAAATATTATTATTATTATTATTATTATTTTTAAGTTCACGAGAGAAAAATTAGTTATTTAATTTAAAAAAAAGTTTTTTTAAACAAACGTTTAGATCCCGTTTACAATCCCAAAAGTTTTTATTACAATTTTATTTTACTTAACTGAGGTTAGTTATTTTTTCATTGAATAATTGTGAAACAAATTTAACTCCATACTCTGTGAACCAGACCCTAAACTTACTTATGCCTCTTATCAACAGGTCCTGTTCGCGCTCGTTCGGGCTCGTTCGTAACTAGTTAACAACTAGTTATGGGGTGTACCCACAGGGTCCTGTTCACGTGAAACCGGTCCTATTTTGGTGCCTGCCTCAACTAGGTACAAAGGTCCGGTTCCTCTAGGGTCCAGTTATGACATCAGCACAGCGTGTTCACTGATTGGTCAGGGGGCGTATTCCTAAGTCGGAGGGCGGAGATTCAGTCTTCTCCAGTAGGTGGCGTATGCACCTGAACGTTGTTTGCAATCCGCCAAGAAGAAGAAGAAGAAGAAGAAGAGTCGGTCTTCCAGGAAATGCAAACTGCCCAGCCAACAGTGGGAGAGAGACTGGCTGTGTCTCAATTCAGGGGCTGCGTCCTCATGAGGACCCAGCCTAGCTGGGCCGAGTAGGCCACGCACTCACAAGACCGGGTGGGCTGAGCGAAACTGCTGAAATGGGACGGTCTAGCCTTCAGGTTTGCCGGCCTTGAAGTGGGTGGGGCGTTCTCTTGAAGTGGGTGGGAAGTTCTTGTGTGCCGCTTGGTGTGTGTGGAAAGAGAAGGGACGCCGCTAAAATATATTAGTTAGCTGAATACATGTATATATATTAGTGTTTCTGAGTTTACTGTTTGTTAAGAACTGATTATAAATCAGCTTATAAAGGGAGATCTGTTAAAACCCAAAGTGGACCTATAAAAATCTAGTTGTCCAGTAGCTCAGCTGGTTAATCAACTTGCGATTGGTGCAGAGATACTTTTCTCGAAGCTGGTTCGAATCTCACTCGGTACGGTTAAAACTTATTTTACGTTTGTCTTTTATTGGATAAAAAAATGAGGACTGAGATTAAAAGGAAGGAGTTTGTGAAACTCCTTCTTTTTTTTATCCAATAAAAGACAAACGTAAAAAAGTTTTAACCGTACCGAGTGAGATTCGAACCAGCTTCGAGAAAAGTATCTCTGCACCAATCGCAAGTTGATTAACCAACTGTGCTACTGGACAACTTGCATTTTGTAGGTCCACTCTGGGTTTTAAAAGATTGCCCCTCAGAAAATCCTTGCTACGCACGTGTAAAATACTGTAATCTGATTTGTAATCAGTTCTTCAAAAACAGTAAACTCAGAAACACTAATATACTGTATATTCAGCTAACACTTTTTTTTAGTCATTTCTGTAGTAAAATTTTAATGAGATATATTCGAGCTGAGGTTGTTTGAGATGACTAAATAAAGGTTGAATGAATATTCGCGCTGAGGTTGTTGTTAAAACGAGCTGATGACTCAACAACACGCAGCAGCCCCGACCCTGCACGCAGAAAGTCCCCCCCCCCCCGCGAAATCTCTGCTGGCGCTATGAATTCTGGGATAGCCTCCGTCTTGAAGGATTCACGAATGCATAGAGTTCTTTCCCCTTCATTTGTACGCTTTTATTGGACAGGAGCAACTTGATTGGTTATTACATACATTATATCTATTATGGTAGTTCAGGGTGAGTTATTTTTAATTCTAAATGAATATTCTTGTTGGACTTTTATTTAAGTGCTATTCTCCTTCAAGGTACATCTACCTAACGCTAAAATAAATGCAATGTACATTATGCAGCAAAGGAAGTTAGAAGATCGGACATATATCCATTATGGAGAGATGATAGGTTTTGGACGGGTGATGTGCTCCCTATTGCATAAGCCAGGGATGTCAAAGTCAAATACACAGAGGGCCAAAAAACAAATTTGCTACAAGCCAAGGGCCGGACTGGTTCAATGTTTATTATAAAGGGGTGATATAAGAATTTTTTTCTTCTTTCTGCACTCTTTTCATTCAATGTTTTCTTTTTGATTAATTTGTTTTATTTTGTCTCTTTTAAATGAATGAATAAATGGATTAAATAAAATATTAAATAGCTTTACATCTGCTAAGTTCTTGGCATAAATCAACACAGACATGTTCCTGCTTTTAGTATTTTACATTGTTTTATAATGTAACTGTTTATGTTTTGTTTTTTTAACACAGTTTTCTTGTGATTTTTAATTAATATGCTTTTTATGATTGTTTACTGTTGGCTGTTGGCTGCAAGTATCAAGATGTGAAATCGTTCATTTTCTACAGCTGATAGCTGTTGGTCATTAATTATGATGAAGTTTAGCAACTTCTCTGTGAACATTTGAGCTCAGTGGCTTCAGCGGTGTGTTTTTCTTGTTCAATCCGGGGTGGGTGCTCTGATTTCGGTCAGCTGCTCTCCGCCTGTCCGTTCTACGAGACGTCAGACAGCGGGTCGGACTGGACGCAGCTGGCCGCGGTCGGTCTCCCTGTTTCGGTTCAGCGAGAGTGGCGTCCCGCTGAAGCCCCGGAGCTTGAATGTCCAACGTAAAACTAACTTGACCGCAGTTTAATGTGGCGCTATGGCTCTGCAGACATTGCACGTTGTTGTCTTGCATTGTTTAGTGTAAAATACTTCCACACAGCGGGCATGTTACGATGAAAAGTTGGCTAGCTGTTAGCTAAAGTGCTACTCACTCAATCCACATGCTGTAACTGGGTGCAAAATGAAAGGGATTTCTTGAATGTGAGGTAGGTATTACTCTGGGTTCACAAGACACGCCTCCGGATTGGATTGGCCCCACTCCTACTACTACTGTTGCATTGTGGGGAATGTAGTGTTGGTACATGACCGGAGGGCTTATTATGTTGTTTTTCTTGCAAAATACAATAATAATAATAAAATAAAATAAAAAATAATAATTTTAGTGCATGTTATTATGTGTCAGAGGAGGGCTTAGGAATAGGAGAAGAAAAAAAAACCCACTTTTGACCAAAAGGGCACTTGGGGGCAAGGAGCAAAAGGGGCAGGTGCTCAAGCCCCCCTAGCAAAAAATTTGCATTAGAGTCATGGTTAGTAAGTTTTTTAGTTTTAGTAGTTTTGTTTTATGGCTTCTCTCACAGCTGGTCAACACACCTGTTATGTTTTCTGATTTCGGAATCATTCCGTTATGGCCTGATGCATGCTCAATAATCCAGGTAGAAAAATCTAAAAAAGCTAAGTCTGGTCCTCTGGACATTCAAAAAACAAAACTAAACAAAGCAACAACAACAAAAAAAACTGTAGAAACGTTTCGTCTTTCATCCGAAAGTTATGGATTAAATCCATGTTAGATCCTATGTTTTGTTGTTGTTCACTTTAGGTTATGGTTAGTTTTGCTCACGGTGTTTAGGTCCTGCACCATCACCTGCCATGCTGACCTTTTGTTTTTAGTTTTTTTTTTTCAGTAAAACTTTGGGTATCTTCACCGCCCGCATCTTCACCTCCCGCCCTTGAGCAGATCACTTAATAATAATAATAATAATAATAATAATGAATTTAATTTATAACGTGTGGTGGACCACTAGGGGGCTCTACTCACACCCAGTGGACCGAAGGCGTTACAGGATGTTTTATTGTGAAAGGTCCAGAGGACCGGATGTTGTATTGTGAGAGGTTTGATATATAAGGCGGTGTTGGGTGCTTCCCGCCAGTTTTTAGTAGGAGTTGATTAAAGTGAAGATCTGAATCCCGTCTTCTGTGTCGTCTCTTCACCACCTCCTACACTGGTGACCCTCGTGAACTGAATATGTCGACATCTGAAGGTCCAGCCAGCTCTGTTCAGCTGTCCGCGGTTGTGGAACCTCCACAGGCGGCCCCGCTCGCTTTTGCGGTGGCCGTTAAAATCCCGGACTTCTGGCTGCACGCCCCTCAGTCGTGGTTCGCCCACATCGAATCACAGTTCGCTCTTCGCGGGATTTCTGCAGAAGACACCAAATACCACTATGTGATCGCCTCGCTGGATCTGCTGTCAACCCAGCGGGTAATGAGCCTGCTCCAGGACCCTCCTGCACAAGGAAAGTACGACACCCTCAAGCAGCTCCTTCTGTGGCGTTACTCACTTTCAGACGCGGAGCGCGCTGAGAAACTTTTTTCCCTCTCCGGTTTGGGCGATGGCACAGCTCTTGAGCTCATGGAAGGCATGTTGTCTTTGAGGGGATCGGCAGACTGTGAGTTTCTCTTCCTCGACCTCTTCCTCCGCCAGCTCCCGGCTCCAGTGCGCACCGCCCTGGCCAACTCCCCGTTTCTGCAGCAGAAAGATTACCGCTCGCTGGCCGACGAAGCCGACCGCATCCTGCTGGCTGCGAGGACCTTCGCGGTCCAGGCGGCGGTCCCCGGATCTCCAGCAGCGCCCGAGCTTCAAGCAACGCCCTCAGCGCCGGACGAGCCATCGGTGGTAGCAGGGGTCGCTACCCGCAGGCGGACAGGAGCCACCTTTTGTTTCTACCACCAGCGCTTTGGCGCCAAAGCACGACGATGCATCCCACCGTGCAGCTTCAAGCCGCAGGGAAACGAGAACGCCAGCGGCCGCTAGCAGTCGCGGCCGTTGGCGACAAGGAAAGGCTGCTTTTCATCGAAGACTCGAGGTCGGGGAGGCGGTTCCTGGTGGACTCTGGTTCGCAGAAGAGCCTCGTTCCCCCGACTGGCTCCGACAGGTTGGCAGAAGGCTGCGGGCCGATGCTAACCGCGGCTAATGGCTCTCCCATCAAGACGTTTGGCGAAAGGTTGGTGACTGTTTGTTTCCATGAACGGGACTTCCAGTGGAACTTTGTGGTAGCTGCTAGCTCAGTCCCTATTTTAGGGGCTGATTTTCTTTGTGCTCACGGGCTCCTTGTTGACGTTGCTAACAGACGTTTGATCGACGCTGTGTCTTTTTCGTCACTGCCTTGTGCGACGCGAGGAGCTGGGCCTTTAATGCATGCTAACTTTTTAGCTTCGGGTAATGTGTTTCAGCGTTTATTGTCTGAATTCCCCTCGCTGACTGTTCCTGATTTTGCAAACACAAACACAAAACATGGGGTCGAACATTATATTCCCACAACGGGCCCCCCGGTGTTCGCACGTGCACGCCGCCTCGATGCTACTAAGCTAGCAATAGCACAGGAAGAGTTTGCTAACATGGAGCGTTTAGGCATCGTGCAGCGCTCAAACAGTCCGTGGGCCTCCCCCCTGCACATGGTGCCCAAAGCAGACGGCAAATGGCGACCATGTGGGGATTTCCGCCGCCTTAATAACATCACAGAGAACGATCGTTATCCCATCCCCCACATCCAGGATTTTTCAGTGCACCTGGCTGGGACCTCCATTTTTTCTAAAGTAGATTTAGTACGGGGGTACCACCAGGTTCCTGTGCATGTGGAGGATGTCCCTAAGACCGCTGTTATCACGCCTTTCGGCCTGTTTGAGTTTTTGCGCATGCCTTTTGGTCTTAAAGGTGCAGCACAAACGTTTCAGCGGTTGATGGATTCAGTCCTAAGGGGATTGTCCTTCGTATTTGTGTACCTGGACGACGTCCTGGTGGCTAGCAACTCGGCTGAGCAGCACATGTCCCACCTCCGTGAGGTCTTTCAGCGCCTAGCAGCACATGGCCTGATTGTAAATACGGCGAAATGCCAGTTTGGGCTGCCAGTCATTGACTTTTTGGGCCACCGCATTTCTGCAAGTGGTGCTGTCCCATTACCAAACAAAGTGCAGGCGGTGTCCGATTTCCCACAGCCCCAGTCTGTTAAAGCGCTACAAGAATTTTTGGGAATGGTTAATTTCTATAACCGTTTCCTCCCCAGGGCAGCACAACTGCTGCGACCGCTCTATGGAGCGCTGAAAAAGAAAAAGCCCAACGACAGTGTTGACTGGACACCAGAACGCCTACAGGCATTTGGTGATGCTAAAGCTGCACTGGCCACTGCTGCCCTTTTGGCCCATCCATCCCCAGCGGCACAAATAGCTTTAACAACAGACGCATCTGATGTTGCGGTGGGGGCTGTGTTAGAACAGCAGGTTTCCGGGGTTTGGCAGCCGCTTGCATTTTTCAGCCGTACGCTGCGGGACAATGAGCTGAAATACAGTGTTTTTGACAGAGAGTTGCTGGCGCTTTACCTGGCCACACGCCATTTCAGGTTTTTCCTGGAGGGCCGCCGGTTCACTGCATATGTTGACCACAAACCCTTGGTGTTTGCTATGTCGAAAATTTCTGACCCCTGGTCTGCTCGCCAGCAACGCCACCTCGCAGCGGTGTCTGAATTTACTACAGACATTCAGCATGTGGCTGGAAAATCCAACGTGGTGGCCGACTGTCTCTCCCGGGTGCTGATCTCTCCCGTGTACGTTGGCATCGATTTTTCTGCTATGGCTGCGGACCAACGTAGCGACGCAGAAATACTCGAGCTCCAGTCCGGGCCCACAGGCCTCGAGTTGGAGGAACGGCAGGTGAATGACGGAGGTCCTCTCCTGCTCTGTGACGTTTCTACTGGCAGGCCCCGCCCTCTGGTTCCAGTTTCATGGCGACGCCGCGTTTTTGACTCCTTACATTCCCTTTCTCACCCAGGTGTTAGAGCCTCTGTGAAACTGGTCAGCTCAAAGTTTGTTTGGCCCGGTCTGCGTAAAGCAGTTAAGGAGTGGGCAGCAGCGTGTGTCCCATGCCAGCGTGCTAAGGTTAACAGGCACACCAAAGCACCTTTGGAACCCTTCTCCATCCCAGGTCGGCGGTTTGATCATGTGCACGTAGACCTAGTAGGCCCTCTGCCTCCATCACAGGGTTTTACTCATCTGCTGACTATGATAGACCGGACCACCAGGTGGCCTGAGGTGGTTCCTCTGACATCCACAACATCTGCAGTTGTGGCCCGGGCATTTTTGTCTACCTGGGTTGCACGTTTTGGCCCCCCTTCAGACATTACATCGGACAGGGGCCCGCAGTTTGTTTCTGAGCTTTGGTCTACCATGGCCAAGGGTCTGGGGACTAACGTTCACAGGACCACCGCTTACAACCCCCAAGCTAATGGTTTGTGTGAACGGTTTCACAGGTCATTGAAAGCTGCACTGCGTGCTGCATTGACCGGTGACAACTGGATTGACCGTCTTCCCTGGGTTTTGTTGGGTTTACGTACCGCAACCAAAGAGGACCTGAGCTCTTCCCCGGCTGAACTGGTTTTCGGTCAGCCTGTGCGCGTCCCCGGTGAGTTTTTACCTGAGGTACCCTCACCACAGTTCGCTCCACCGTTGCTCCATTTTTCACCTCAGGAGGCCCCTTTTCGTGTCCCCGGTCCGGTACACCATTGTTTACCGCAGTCATTTGTCCCTAAGAGTCTGGAGTCCTCTAAATTTGTTTTTGTCAAACACAATGCACACAGGACACCACTACAGCCTTTGTATGATGGACCGTTTCGGGTTCTTCAACCAGGTCCGAAACACTTCCTTTTGGATTTAGGGGGTCGTACTGAGACTGTCTGTATCGATAGGCTTAAACCAGCTCATGTTATGTCAGATGATCAGGTTGTTACGGCCCAGGCTCCTCGCAGGGGCAGACCTCCATCCACATTGCTAACGGACTGCGGTCCTCCTTCCAGAGACTCTCAACGACCATTGGAGCCCGAATCTTCTGCAGGCCCTCCTCGGAGCCCTCCGCGTCATCAGACTACCGTATTTTTCGGACTATAGGTCGCGGCTTTTTATCATTTTTTTCATGGCCTGCGACCTATAGTCAGGTGCGACCTATATATGGCTTTTTATAAAATATGCTGATTTGTAATAATTTATTAACAAAAATTAAACTGAGACACACTCTTACAATAATGTCAGCTAACAAATATATATTTTTAGGTGTTTATCCTGCTAAAATTATTCATTTATTAAAGAAAAGTTCAGCTCAGACACATATTTGCTATAATTTTTATCAAACAATTAATTGTTTTTAAGTGTTAATCTTCTTAAAAGCCTTGCTGTGCGCTCCTGTGGAAGAGACATTTGCAGCAGAGCTAAACACGGTCAACATTTTGACGTAGGTGCGACCTATATTCAGGTGCGACCTATATATGGACTTTTCCAATTCTTTGGCAATAATTGGATGGTGCGACCTATACTCGGGTGCGACTTATAGTTCGAAAAATACGGTAGTTCTGCAGGGCCCAGGTTCAGCCGTTCTGGTCGTTTGATCAAACCTAAAATGCTGGACTACCGGTAGTGATGGACCTTACTAGGTGTTCTGGGGGGGCGTGTGTGGTGGACCACTAGGGGGCTCTACTCACACCCAGTGGACCGAAGGCATTACAGGATGTTTTATTGTGAAAGGTCCAGAGGACCGGATGTTGTATTGTGAGAGGTTTGATATATAAGGCGGTGTTGGGTGCTTCCCGCCAGTTTTTAGTAGGAGTTGATTAAAGTGAAGATCTGCATCCCGTCTTCTGTGTCGTCTCTTCACCACCTCCTACAAACGCACTTTTCATTAATGAAAATCTCAAAGTGCTACAAAGTGCAACAGAATTAAATGTCAATAAAACAAGTAAAATCAATAACAGTATGAACTAAGATAGAATCATGAGGAGGCAGAGTATGCTTGGTTGAAAAGAAAGGTCTTCAAGCCGCTCTTAAAGTCAACCAGTGACTGTGGGGCTCTCAGGCAGTCAGGAAGAGAGTTCCACAGGCGGGGGGCAGCCACACTGAAAGCCCGGTCTCCCATGGTCCTTAATTTGGTTCTCGGAATGTGAAGGAGATTACTGTTCTGTGACCGCAGAGACCGGGTGGATGAGTATGGAACAAGAATGTCCTTTAGATAATCTGGTGAAGTTCCGTGTAAGCATTGATGTGTAATGAGAGCAGTTTTGTACTGAATTCTGTAGGTGACAGGAAGCCAATGAAGGTTATGGAGAATGGGTGTAATATGTTCAAATTTACGAACTCTCAACAAAATCCTTGCTGCACTGTTTTGAATATATTGAAGCTTCTGAAGGTATTTGCCAGGGATTCCAATAAACAGGGAGTTGCAGTAGTCGAGCCTGGAGGAGACAAAGGCATGGACGAGTTTCTCAGCATCAGAAAAAGTCAGAGATGGGCGAAGTCTGGAGATGTTTCGAAGATGGAAGAAGCAAGTTTTAAACAGAAGCTTAATGTGATTTTCAAATGTAAGATGAGAGTCCATTTTTATTCCAAGATTTGTAACAGAGGTGGAGAGGGGGATGTCTTGTCCAGAAAAGGAAATTGTTGTTATAGTAGATGTTTGTACCTGGTGAGGGGTGCCAATCAGTATGGCCTCAGTCTTGGAGCAGTTTAATTGAAGAAAGTTCTGATTCATCCATGCCCTTATTTCCTCCAGGCAGGCAGAGAGGGCAGTGAGTGAAGATGGAGATGACAAGGTGGAAGATGAGGATGCTCCAGTCCTGATGTAAAGCTGTGTATCGTCGGCATAACAGTGAAAAGAAATGTTGAACTGATTAATAATTTGACCTAAAGGCAGCATGTAAAGGGAAAACAGCAGGGGCCCCAGAACTGACCCCTGAGGGACACCACAGGAGACACAGACTGTCTGGGACGTGGCGTTGCCAAGACTAACACATTCCAGCCTATTGGAGAGGAAAGATTTGAACCAGTCCAGGACAGTGTCACAGAGACCGACCTCCACATGAAGACGGTGGAGGAGGATACTATGGTCCACAGTGTCGAAGGCTGCAGTGAGGTCAAGGAGGACAAGGATGGAGGGAGAACCAGTGTCAGCAGCCATGAGGACATCATTTGTAACTCTCAGCAATGCAGTCTCAGTACTGTGAGCCGTCCTGAATCCAGACTGGAACTTCTCATACAGGGAGTGTTGTTGTAGGTGGTCCTGCAGCTGAGCAGCAACTGCTTTTTCCAGCACTTTAGAGAGAAAAGGGAGGTGTGAAATTGGGCGGTAATTAGAAAAAATGTCGGGATCCAAATTAGATTTTTTCAGAAGAGGCCTAATGATGGCAGTTTTTAGAGGCAGTGGAACATGACCAGATTGTAGAGACTGATTTATTATTTGAGTGATTAATGGGCTTATTGCAGAGTGATTGGATTTTATGAGAGACGAGGGGAAGGGATCCAGGGCGCAGGATGAAGGCTTCATTTTCTTGATGATGGACTCCACCTCACTCTGAACAACTTCATCAAAGCTGCTCAGGGTCCCAGAATGCAGACGGGTAGATGGCACACTGAGAACAGGGAGGTTGTGGAGCTGAGATCTGATAGTCAACTTTGTTTTTAAATGACGAAAGGAACAGGTTGCATTTTTGAGCAGAGTCCTCAGGAGTTTGTTTAATGGGATTAAGCAGACGAGTTATTGTGGAGAAGAGCTGTTTAGAGTTTCCAGGGCAGGTGTTGATGATGTTAGAATAATATTTGGAGCGTGCTTCTTTAAGAGAATAGGCGTACGCTTTCTGATGTTCTTTATATGCCTGCTTATGTACAGAGAGAGAGACCAGATGATTTTACACGTCTCTCAATAGCACGGCCAGTTGCCTTGCCTACATTTTAACTTTTCAGAGAGGTTGTTCAGTCTTGTTGGTAACCAGTTTATTTGAGAGCAAGTGGTCAACTCTGACAATGAGTACCACAAAATGTGTTTTGATTGGAAACCTGCTCTGTATGAAGATTCTCATCGCATCACAAAGATCAGCAACGGAGCAGATCTGCCAGTATTTCTGTAAAAATACCTTCTCACATCTGAAGTGTGTTTTTATCTTAACACAGCTCAGTCAGCTTGGAATCATTTATTTTCAATTTTATTAGGCTTAACTGTGTCAGAGTAAAGACAGAAGGTTTTGACACAAAACTTTATGTTGTCGGTGCATATTGTGCAACACACTGCTCAGATTGTTGTCGTGTGATTAACACAACACACAGTGGCTAACAGTGACTACACTGGGTCCAACCAGCTTTAAACAAAATCACACGTATTAAACTGAAGAGAAATTCACCCATACAATGTCCTGTAATCCACTCTGATTATCTTTAATCACCTGGCAGCTGAGCAGACTTTTGTTACGCTCAGACGTCCAGGTAATAAATCTGCTGCTTGTGAGGGGTCACGTTAGTTTAGTAGGAGGTTCTGCTGCAGGGCTCAGGCCGGAGTGTGCTCAGACTAACAAATGTGTGTGGACAAAAGGGGCTGGAACACCTCTGAAGACGGTTTGAGGAAAATTTATTTTAAAACGCCACAAGACCATTTAAATCTGTACTTAGTGCTGTTTAAATCTAATTTACTGAAGAACCCATTTTAACGACAGGGGTGAACAGCTGGTTCAAAAGTCTGTCTCACAAAAGAGCACACTAAAGAAATTAGAGTTTCTCAATTATTTTAGCTCTGTTTGTGTAACTAAAGCGGTCTGTGTAACTTTGAAGTGAAAAATAACCTGTGGTCTTAAAGTTTCCACCAACATCTAAAGAGTTTTCTAAAGTGCATGGACAGGTTAAGCTCTGAATTGATAAAGCTTCTCACATGGGAACCGAACCGTCTTCTGTTTCAGAACACAAGTCCAGCTGATTTTTTAAAAACCTTTTTTTTGGACTGAAAACATGTGGGAAAAGGTCTAAATTACACTTTTATTCCAAGTAGTTTCTGCTTCTCTACTTGCAGGAGCTCCATCTTCTCCATGATGTGTGTTTGTGTGAATTCATGCAGACTCAGACAAACAAGATGACAATCTTTTGGCAACTCTGCGGGTGGCTTTATTTACGTCGACACCGGTGGTGGTGCGGATGGGACACGATTCGCCCAGAGGTTGTGGGGCGACAGCGGCATAGAAGAGAAGGATGACAGTGATGGAGAGAGAGAAGATCGAAGAGTGACAGGTAATCCATCAGAAGCCTGACTGTCATTATTCAATTACCACTTTCTCACTTCTCTGGATAACCCCAGCACACACAAACACACACAGGCTCCACACGCAGTAAGAAGTTGGTTTGTGTATCCTCTTACAGGAGGTGGTGTGTGGGTGGCGAGGTGGAGTGGGACACGGGACTTGACTCTAGTTTCTTAAATGCTTTTAGTTCAGCAGACCTTTAAATCTCCCCTCGTTTCTCTCGTTACTTACATCTTTCATCACCATTTCCCCCTTCACCTCTTCCTGTTGTCTGCTACTAACCCCTTCATACCCCCACCTGTCCCTCCATCTGTTGCCACCATAGGCGTTGCAACAATCATATGAAGGGGACATGTCCCCCTCCCATTTATGGGGGCATAGGCGTCGCAGTAATAATTTGTGAAGGGGACAAAAGTTTTTTTAGTTGATGGGGCAGCCGGAGAGGATGGGGAGACACTTTTGTATTGCGCATTAGCTTAGCGCTACTTTAGTGCAGGCAGTTGTTGAGCGAAGTGGGGGTTAGGATGCATGAGATAAGTGGAGCGATACGTCTGTTGCATCTTTTTTCATTCAATCTTTATTCATACAGGTTAGTCCCACTGAGCCTCTGGGACTTGAAATATAATTTGATCAGATAATATATTAACTTAATGACATGTCTATATATATATGTATCCTGTTTTGTTATTTAGAATGATATTGTGTTAAAAGACTATCTGATTCTGTTTCTGGTAGAAAATGTAGTTTTAGTTACATGCCTACAACTCTCAACATTCATGCACCCACCCATTATAAAACATAAGATGATGAGATGAGATATTATTGGATGAGAGCTGGGTCACATGATAGAGTAGAGCTTCCAATTCGTTGACGGTGGTGACTCCTCCTTGAAGGTGTGACCAAGCTCTGAAGAATATGGGTTTTCAGTTTACATTCGGTGCCATTGTTTGTGACCGCATGGTGAAGTGGCAATGGCCCTGGGATGGTGATTTTTGTACTTTACTTGTGGGTAAAAGTAGGGATGGGGCAGATCCGATCCAGTATCGGTATCGGTATCCGATACCAGCATTATTTAAGTATCGGGTATCGGATCAAACCTGCCGATACTTTTCCGATCCAGCTTCAAAGAGCACTTGTGTTCAATCACAATCTGTGACTGCCCTTTTTAACATTGTGTGAGATAAACCCAATGAAGACACTCTTAAGCCTTACAATAAGGGGGTTCCCTATTGTAAGGCTTAAGAGTGTCTTCATTGGGTTTATCTCACACAATGTTAAAATGAATAGTTTGGGTGCAAAAGTTTCATTATACAGAGTCAAATACCTGAACAGTATCGGATCGGGAAAGTATCGGTATCGGTCGATACTGAGTTAATAAGTATCGGTATCGGATCGGAAGTGAGAAATGTGGATTGGTGCATCCCTAAAAATAAACCTATATAACAGACTCATTTACAAGAGAGACCTAATTTTAACAAAGAATGATGACAGCAGTAGACAACGAAGACAACAACAGAAAACCATAAAGTAAAGCATACATATTGAGAAGAACAAGTGAAAGAAAACGGTATAAAAGACAGAACACAAACAGCTAGATTATAAGGCGATGTAGAAAACTAAAAACAGGAACATCTGTGTTTTTTTTAACCTTGAACTTAGCAGATCTTTGAAGCCACTTAGAGAGGTCAAGATCGAGAGCTTCAGGTCTTTTTGCAAGATATTCCAAGAAACAGGAGCGGAGGAGGAGAAATTCCTTTTGTCTAGTTCAGTCCGCACTGAGGGGACACTGCAGGTAATAATGTCCTGAGAGCGCACGCTGTAGCTGCAGAGACATGTAGGAGATGTATGAAGGCAGCAGACCAAGAAGTGATTTAAAGATGAAAATGTACCAGTGGAAGAGTCTGTGTGAGGTTAATGATGTCCAGTTAACCAGTGAATACAGGGTGCAGTGGTGGGTATGATAATCACAGCCAGTTATGAATCTTAGTGCACCATGATAGACAGCGTCCAATTTTTAGCTAGCATGTCTGTGTTGTGTAGTGCTACGTTAGTGCTAGCAGTTGTCGTGGGTTTTGTGTCAGGATGTGTGAGAGAAGCGAAATGTTCTCTATTAACACTGTTAGGATTTACATCCTTTCAAACACAAGTAGAGCTGTTGGTCAGGCTACTTCCTGTTGTATCGTACTCTCTAAAATAGTTGTTGAATCAAGTGTTTACAAATGTAGATAAATGTAGATATTTAAAAATCCATTAAAAATACACCAGAATGCAGGAAATTACATCTATTTTATTCAAAAATTTCTGGAGGAGGACCCCCAGCCCATAGTACAAATGCTTCTGACACCAGTGGTCACCAAGTCACCTCCTTCCTCCCTCTCTCCACAGTTTATTCAATTTCCTCAGCCACTAAAAGAAACATGGAGGAGGATGAGATGCCAGGGACTTATCGCTACAATGCTCTCCAGATCACTCACACAATAAAAGCCAAGCAAAGAAAGCACACTCACACCCAGGAACACACACGGGACAAGGCTCATGAGACTGGCTATCAGTGGTATGTTTTTTGCTCTCGGTTTGTGTGACTGGGCATGTTGCATCCATAATGATGCACGCACTGGGGGACCATGAGCAGCAGACTGGGTGTAAAGCATTGGGGGAGGAGGATGTCTGTGCATGTTACTTGGTGTGTAATTGAACAGGGGTGCGATAAAAAGCTGTGGTCTGAAAGGTTTTGCAGAGAAAGGTGGGCATGAAACACTAGATGGCACTGTCCTCCCAATGGGCCTCAGAAGTCTGGGACTTTATCAGCTGGTGTCCATTAAGGGAAGAGAAGTCTGAGATTGTTGTCCTACATGGCACCAGGTGGAGCAGTGGGCCACTATGTAAATGCCTCAAGAAATACATTTTATGCACTCTCAACACCTTTTCAGAGATGTTGTTGCACCACTTCTGCATCCTTCTATTCTCCATCCACTCCTTTCTTTTCTGTTTCTCCAAACGACCTATCCCTCCTCCTGCTACTTATTTTAGCCTTCCTTTGTTCCCGCTCTTTCTGTCCTCCCCTTGTTAGTTTTACACTCTATTTTACTCAGTTCTGTCTTTTATTTAAATTTCCTATTATTTTCTTTCACTCACTTCTTTTCATGTTGCTGCTTTTCTCCAAATTCATCATCCATTTGAATTTATTCCTTTCCTTTTCATTTAAACTCTTGAGAACATTTTAAACTAAATCAATTTTAACAACAAAATGTACTTAGAGTGCTGAACAGTGGTGATTTTAGCCTCTTTCAGCTGGGAAAAGTGCGGAGTTAACAGTTAACTCAGCACCCCTGAAAAATAAAGAAACCATCATTATGATTTTGTAAGAAAACTCAGTCATCAAACCTTAAAAAATATTGAATACATTTTGAATAAATATGAAATAAATGATGACGCTCTTAAACAGGCCTGTAAAATGTATGATTTTTTTTGCACGAGTCGGATCCTCAAAGCCATCTGTCAATCAACCCAGTAGGTTTGTCAGCATCTGACCAATCAGCAATCTCAATTTGTCTCAAAGTGAACACCCCCCTTACCTGCAGGAGCTTCACCCTGTTTTCCTCCAATAGCATTGTTGGGGTTTTGCATTTCAAATGCTTTGTGGTTGTAGGGGTTTTGTGAAAAACCCGTCAGAAAAAATGGTTAAACGTTGTCAGTGGGGAACATGTAATTCAGGCAGAGTTAGCCTGAGTGTTTAGAGGGTGGAATACAGTTGACTCCGTTTTCAAATCCTAAACAGAGTTGGGAAAAATGTCAAATATGATAAAGGCTGGTGGCTGACCTCATAAACAGCTGAATACTACATTAATAAACAGGAAGTTGAAACATATTACATTTAAAACACACAAAACAAAGCACAGCTAACTTTAAGCATTAACTTTTAATTTAACCATTTAGCATACAATGTAATTTTGACAAAAAATGGAGGATTTAGTTGCAACTACCTTCATTACAGATGAACAGGTATATGGGCAGCACGGTGGTGCAGCTTGTAGAGCTTCTGCCTCTCAGCAAGCAGGTCCCTGGTTCAAATCCCGTTCCCACTCTAATGCCAGGTACCCACTGGACTCGTTTCGGGCGGCGGAAGCGGCCGGTTTACATGCAAAGTCTATGTGGAGAGGCGTTGAGGCGCGGCGTATCGTGAAGCGGCGCGTTTTGAGTGTTTGAAGCGGCGCGGCGGCACGCGGCAGTTCCTTTCCGCGCACGCGCGCGTCCGAAGCAACCTACGCGTTGAGCAGCGTCGGATCGAAAAGTTGATATTTTGCGGCTCGACGTTGCTCGACGCGTCCAGCAAACAATCGGGAGAGCCTCTGCTATGTGATTACACAAGGACAACGGGACTTTTTTTGGACTTTTTAAACTTACCCCATCGAGTCTCCATGAATTGGAACCAGACCTCGATAAGAAACTTGGAATTTTTACAGTTGCTGCTGTCCGCTCCAGCGTACGATCACCCCAAACATAAAAAAACATTTTAATCTCAACAAAGACTATCGGAGCTGCAGTTCGGCTCGTAGAAAACCCACTCCAAGGCTCACGTGCTGCTGATTTTATCTGCCAGCAGCATGAAACACAACAACTGACCCGGAAAACGAGCTAGACCTCCTCCTTTGCCTCCCCCCAGTGCGCGTCATCAGACGCGTCTTCAGTGGCTTTGTGGGAACGTGACAAGCGGCCAAAAGGGGGCGGCAGGAGCGTTCTGACAAATTAGGTGGGTACCCGGCATTAGACCAGAGCAGTCTTAAGGCTGGTTTATACTTCTTGTCACACGTCTTTTACCCCCCGTTGAGTGAAAAAAAGTTGCGCTGCACTCCCGCTGCGATCCCCCGGTGACAGTCGTCTTGTACATTGCCCCCAAGCAGAACTCCGAGACGCGGATGATGCGGCTCGCAGCGTGTGATTGGTTCAAAGTTTGTGGGCGTTTTTTGTTTGGATGTCCATATATGGTGTATGACACCGCTACACGCTATCCGCTACTCTTTCAGAAGCCGGTTTTTGTTTTTGCTTTGACAGACATGGATAGTTTTGAAGAGAAACTCGCCAAGGCAGTCCGGAGCGGGGATCCTGGCGGGACCAATCCAGTTCCTCTGTTTTTGCAGTGGCTGGACACATACGTTAAACACAGGGGGACGACTACAAACATTATTATTGGGGCGGCCGTGGCGTAGTGGTAATGGCAGTCGTCTCCCGATCGGAAAGTTGGCGGTTCGACTCCCGGGACCCGCACCATGTGTCGTTGTGTCCTTGGGCAAGACACTTAACCCTGAGTTGCTCCCGGTAGGACTGGAAAGCACCTTGCATGGTAGTCTGCCGCCACCGGTTTATGAATGTGTGTAGCATTCAATATATGTGTAGCACTTTGAGATTTTCAGTAATGAAAAGTGCGTTATAAATTGAATTAATTATTATTATTATTACAACAGCCGACATAACAAAAAATAGAACTTGAAATAGCAACACGCCTCGGTGGCTCACTGGAAACGCGTAGGGTTACCGCTCCAAAGCTTTTCTCGACTCGGGTTTGAATCTCACCTGGTTGAAGTTATTTTACGTTTGTCTTTTATTGGATAAAAAAAGGAGTTAATATGCCTGTGGTTAACACAAACTCATTTTTAAAAAATCCAATAAAAGACAAACGTAAAATAAGTTCAACCAGGTGAGATTCGAACCCGAGTCGAGAAAAGCTTTGGAGCGGTAAACCTACGCGTTTCCAGTGAGCCAACGAGGCGTGTTGCTATTTCAAGGTCCACGTTTCCTTTAAACAAACCGCCCATCATAAAATCCTGGCTACGCCCATGATAACGGACTCACAAATGGAGGTAATGTAGCCTTTCCTTATGTTAAATCAGTTTGTCCTGATAAAACATGCAGTGGGAGTGCGCGTGACGTATGCAGTGGGAGGGAAGAGGGAGGGATTATCCCCACGTCTTAAAGAAGTATAAACTCTCAATGCGGTCGGTGACACACACGCAATTACGTCATCGCTGGGTTCACTCAACGAGGGGTAAAAGACGTGCAACAAGAAGTATAAACCAGCCTTTAGGAGAGTGAGACAAGACAACAAAAACTATTTGTTTACTTGTTACTATAAAAAAAATCATGGATTTTTTTCATGAATTCAACCTTTATTTAGAGAGGTTAATCCCATTGCACCCCGGGGACTCATTTACAAGAGAGACAGATTTTAACAAAGAATGATGACAACAGTAGACAACAATGACAACAATGAATAGACAATCATACAATTGTTTTTATTAAAATAAAATGGCAACCAAAAGGACAGTCAAAAGGAAAAAAAAAGTAGTGAAAAAACAGCTAGATTATAATGAGGTGTAGAAAATTAAAAACAGGAACATGTCTGCATTGGTTTTTGTCACGAACTTAACAGATGTTTGAAGCCACTTAGCAAGGTCAAGGTCAAGAGCTTCAGATCTTTATACAAGATATTCCAGGAGGAGCAGAGTAGGATGAAGGCCTTTTTGCCAAGTTCAGTCCTCATTGACAGAACACTGCAGGTAATCATGTCCTGAGAGCGCACGCTGTAGCTGCACTCACGCAGAGACATGTAGGAGTAGATGTATGAAGGCAGCAGACCAAGAAGTGATTTAAAGATGAAAATGTACCAGTGGAAGAGTCTGCGTGAGGTTAATGATGTCCAGTTAACCAGTGAATACAGGGTGCAGTGGTGGGTACGATAATCACAACCAGTTATGAATCTTATGCACCATGATAGACAACATCCAACATCTGCA
>JBBPBX010035742.1:7660-20647 GCA_038048925.1 Garcialebias charrua
ACGAGCTGTTGATGAGAAACTCATCAGGTTAAAAGGAGCCAGAAGAGGCAAGCTGTCACAATTAACAAAAGAGAAGAATAACATTGAAAGATTGAAACAAAATGAATGCAATATTGATTTTATAGATGAAGAATCTTTACCAAACTTTGTCAAATGCCTGGGAGAGTATAAACGCATTAATGAAGAACTGTGTGAACTGTTAAATGAAGAAGATAAATGCAAAAACCAAGATGTGTTCGAGCATAGACATTCTGAGTTTAAACTTTTCATACAAAGCATTATACAATGGATAAACGATGTAATATGCCCTCCAGAGGATGATGTTGGTCCACACAACAGTGTTTCAAAGGCTAACTCAGTTATAAGCAGTGCATCACAAGGATCAAGTACAATTTCAACGCAGCTGAGAATTAAAGCAGAACGTGAAGCACTCTTAGCAAGAGCAGCAGCTATGAAAAACATAGAAGCAATTCAACTAGAAGAAGCCCGTCTAAAATTCAGAAAAGAGCAACTAGAAATTGAAACAGAACTTGCTATTTCAGATGCAAAATTAAAGGTGTATGAAGAGTTTGAAGACGCTCAGAAGTCTGAGGTTGATTATTTTCAAGCTACTCCAAAACTCAGAACTGAGCCTGTTCATTCTGCAGGCAAATTAGAAAAACAAGAAACATTCTCAGAGGATGGACAACAGGCAAATCTCAACCCTCCTGTATCAAAGAGCACTCCAACACATGTCCAGTGTTCTGATGCTTTTTCAGCTGATCTGTTTCAGGTTCTGCAGCAACAAAATCACCATACTGAAATGCTCATAAAACAGCAAGGCTTGTCCCGACTTCCTCAGAGAGAAATTTCAGTATTTACAGGTGACCCCCTTACCTACAGATCCTTCATAAGAGCCTTTGAGCATGCCATTGAGAACCAAACGGATAGCCAACAAGATCGTTTGTATTATCTAGAACAGTTCACAGGCGGAGAACCGCTAGAACTTGTACGTAGTTGTGAGCACATGAAGCCAGACAGAGCTTATAGAGAAGCAAGGGTTTTGCTTGATCGACACTATGGAGATGAGTTAACCATTTCCACAGCATATATCAAAAAAGCTATGGAATGGCCTCAAATAAAACCAGATGACAGAAAGGGGCTGAATACATTTGCATTATTTCTGATTGGATGTTCCAACACATTAACTGATGTGGACTACATGTGTGAAATGAACAACCCAACAAACATGAAAAGCATATTGTGCAAACTTCCATATAAACTGAAAGAAAAGTGGAGAAGTCATGCTTACAACTTTAAAGAAAGAAAAGGAACACCAGCCAAATTTCCTGATCTTGTAGAGTTCATCTACCAACAAGCAAAGATTGCCAATGATCCGTTATTTGGAGATATTCTTGATGCCACTCCAGGTAGTCAGAGTGGTGCACAAAAGAAATTTGACCAAGTTAAAGGCCTTTCAAAGAGAAGCAGTTTTGCTGTGAATATATCTCCTGCTGAAAAGGATGCAACAAAGAGTCAACAGGATGAAACTTCTTCATTCAAAACAGTCAGTGCTTTTCAAAGCCCATGTCTTTATTGTAAGAACAGCCATGCTTTGAGTGTTTGCAACAAAATTAAAGAAAAGCCTTCGAAAGACAGAATACAGTTTTTGAAATCACAAGGTCTTTGTTTTGGGTGTCTAACTGCAGGTCATCTATATAAAGACTGTAGAAAAAAGGCCTCATGTTCTGACTGTTCTCTTAAGCACCCCACTATTCTACATGTGTTGAAGCAGGACGTTGTGTCAGAAGAAAACAATGTGGATGACAACCCACAAAACACAAGTGAAGTTTCAAGTGCTCTTGTGTCTGCCGGTTGTAAAAGTGAAGTCACTGGGGCCGGAGAAAATGAATGCATACTTCCCATTGTACCTGTGCAGATAAGACACAAGAAAAACAGGAAGATCATTAAGACTTATGCATTCCTGGATCAAGGTAGCACAGCAACCTTTTGCACCGAGGATCTTGCGAATAAGTTAAATATTCGTGGGAAAAAGAAAGAAATCCTTCTTCGCACCATGGCACAGGAACAGAAAGTCTGTAGTTATGTTCTTACAGATTTAGAGGTCTGTGGCCTCGATGAACAAGACTTCATCACGCTGCCAGATGTGTACACTCAACCAGACATCCCTGCAACAAGGGGTAATATACCAAAAGAGCGAGATTTGGAGAGATGGCCTTACCTGAACCAAGTTCATCTTCCCAGACTAGAGTCAAATATTGGACTTCTCATTGGTGCTAATGCTCACCAGGCTTTGGAGCCATGGAAGATCATCAACAGCCAGAATGATGGACCTTATGCTGTGAAAACAGCTCTGGGCTGGGTGGTAAATGGACCAATCAGCAGATGTCAAGGTATGGACCTATGTGTCACTAAAAAACAAGATTTTCTTGTCAATCGCATATCTGTATTGAACATTAAAGACATGCTGGTGAAGCATTATCATGCAGATTTCCCAGAACGTCAGTATGAGGACAAACAAGAACCATCTCGGCAGGATAAACAGTTCATGCATGCTGTAACTACACCAGAACAGCTCACAGATGGTCATTATTGCATCAAGCTGCCTCTGAAAGATGACATGAGACCCCTTCCGGCACCAGAGACGGATGAAGAAAAAGACAGAGTCCCAACACCTCCCTCTCCTCCCAAGAAGAAAAAGAGTGAAACAAAGAAACATTGTGCCAACTCAGATGAAGATGACGACGAGCATGTTCATATGAAAAAACACAAAAAGGAGAAGGCAAAGGAGGCAGGAAAGCATAAAGACAAAAGAGAAAAGGAAAAGAAAAAGAAAGCAAAGAAGGATGCTAGTGGTTCAACCAATCTGTTTAAAAAGTTAAACTGTGAGGCCAAAGATCGAGCTCCTCGCAGGCCACCAACTCATCCACCTGCTGTAGAGAAAAGCAGCAGCAAGCCCACAAAGTTAACAGGAAAGACTGAAAAGTTTTCCAAGCCTGTTAAGAAGTCTGCTACACAGAAACCAGACCACGAGAAGACAGAGAGGACCAAGCAACAAGAGGCTTCCAGACCGGACCATAGTTCTGGCTTTAGCCTGGACAGTGACGAACAAGAAGAGGAATGCACGGGAAAAGCACGACCTACAGATGATTTCAGAGAACGAAAGGAGAGGCCTGAGGACGTGCAGCATCCAAGCTGGGAGAAGAAAATATCAGCTGATGATAGGAGGAAGAGGAGAGAGGACAGTGAGCCCAGACTCTACGTGGTCTGTGATGAAAATCAGGAGCCACCATAGAGCTCTGATAAATCTGACAAGAGCCAAGCCACTTTGAGTCTTGGAATGGACCTCAACATGGACTGGATGACTCTGGACGACTTCCAGACGCATCTGAATGGAGAATAAAATCTTTCATTAAGAGACTGTTTTGTAACCAAATTAAGCAAGCTTTTGTTTGATAAGTTACTGAAATATGTATGGCTCCAATTTAAGTTGAGTTAATAATTGATATGTTAATACATAGTCAATTAGGGGCCGGAAAATGTAGGAGCCATATAAAGGATTTAAGTTTAAAAGAAATGTTTATTTTTGTTGCCTGAATTGATTCTGTGAGTTACAGCCAGGTTCTATTGTTTGAAGAAAAATAAGCATTTGGAATTGTATGCTGTTGAAGCTTATGACGTGGTGCCTTCTGATTGGCTGTTGAAATGGGTATAAATATGACGTAAGCATTCGTTTATTCAGTAGAAGTCTGGCACCCGAAGAGTAACACAGTCTTTTGACCGTCACTTTCTATTTGTTTTGAATCTGTATGCCTTTTTTTTGTGTATATTTTTATTAAGTTCAGTAAAGACACAAATATAATCGCTGGATTCAAGACCTCCTTTTTTGAAGAAATGTGTCGCGTAAAAAAGAGCTTGAAGGGGCTAGACTAGTGAGAGCTTCTGCACTTACAGGTAGACTGTAGCGTGTGAAGAAGGAGAAACAAACTGATCTGCAAGCAGTTGCCTTTAATCCTTCGAGCGTCAAAACCAGAAACAGAATGAATGAATTTACACACGAACACTTCTTCTTCTTCACCTGGTAAAACCTGGGGAGCACCTCGCTGGCTCCTCCTACTGGGTGAGAGAGAGATGAGGCCATATACCTCACCAACACACCACACAGCCCCCCCCCCCGAACACCCAGAAGGGCAAATACAAAACATATCAGTCTCTCACAGGGGGCCTAATCAACCTGCCGAACCGACTGCGTCGACTCGGGGGCGGAGAAACAGCTGGCACCCGTGCAGGAACAACATTTTGTGCCACAGGTGGAGGAACACAGTTGGGGGGAGAAAACGGAAGATGGGGTCGAGCAGGAGGGCGGCCGCGTCTAGGAACCTGAGCCGGCAACACCTCTTCATCAGCCAACACATAGGCTGGCTTCAGGCGGTCCACTGTAACCAGCTCTCTACGCCCACCCATGTCTAAAACAAAACTTTTCGCGCCCCTTTCGAGCACCCGAAACGGCCCGTCATACGGAGGCTGGAGGGGCGAACGGTGGGCGTCACGTCGCACAAAAACAAAACGGGCAGACTGGAGTGCTGTGGGCACAAACGCCTGCGGGAAACAATGGTGCACAGGACCCGGAACCAAAAGACTACTCTGCGAATAGGGGTCCACCGCTTCGGGGAACCGTGGAGCGGCAGCGTCTAACAAAAACTCCCCTGGGATTCGTAAAGGCTGACCAAAAACCAACTCGGCTGATGAAGCGTTGAGGTCCTCCTTAGGAGCTGATCGCAACCCAAGCAGCACCCACGGCAAACGCTCCACCCAGCCAACGTCTGTTAGCGCAGCACGTAACGCCGCCTTAAGAGACCGATGGAAACGTTCAACCAACCCGTTAGCCTGAGGGTGGTAGGCGGTAGTGCGATGCACCTGCACCCCCAAGGAGCGCGCCATCTCGGACCAGAGCCCTGAAATAAACTGGGGACCTCTGTCTGAAGTGATGTCCGAGGGCACACCAAAACGGGCAACCCAAGTGGAGAGGAACGCACCAGCCACGTCGGAGGTAGTTGTGGAAGAAAGAGGAACGACCTCCGGCCACCTGGTTGTGCGGTCGACCACTGTAAGCAGGTGTGTGAAACCCCGTGATGGGGGCAGGGGACCAACTAAGTCCACATGCACGTGGTCAAAACGCTTGGCTGGAATGGGAAATGGTTCCAGTGGTGCCTTAGTGTGCCGGTGCACCTTGGCACGCTGACAAGCCACGCAAGCCGCTGCCCAACTCCTCACCTCTCTGCGTAAACCAGGCCACACAAAACGTGCGCTGACTAGTTTCACAGACGCGCGCACACCTGGGTGCGAGAGAGAGTGAACAGAGTCAAAAATGCGGCGGCGCCAACCTGATGGAACCACTGGGCGTGTCCGGCCTGTGGAAACGTCACACAGGATCAAAGGACCGCCCTCTCCCAATTTGACCTCCTCTAGCTTAAGCCCTGAAACGCCGGCACGAAGGGCAGTTATATCAGCGTCTCCCGGTTGGTCAGCGGCCATGGCAGAAAAATCTACCCCGAGGAGCACAGGACAAACGAGCACCCGTGACAGACAGTCTGCCACTGAGTTGGATTTTCCAGCCACATGGCGGACGTCCGTTGTAAACTCTGAAATGGCCGCCAAGTGCCGTTGCTGACGCGCTGACCAGGGCTCCGAAACTTTAGACATTGCAAACGTGAGTGGTTTGTGGTCCACATAAGCCGTAAACGAACGACCCTCCAGCAAAAAACGAAAATGCCGTGTAGCTAAGAACAGCGCCAACAACTCGCGGTCAAAAACGCTGTACTTGCGCTCGCAGTCCCGCAATTTACGGCTGAAAAATGCCAACGGCTGCCATGCGTCGCCAACGCGTTGCTCTACAACGGCCCCCACAGCTATATCTGAAGCATCAGTTGTCAGCGCAATCGGGACCTCTGAATCTGGATGGGCTAGGAGTGCCGCGCTAGCTAACGCGGACTTAGCACCATCAAAAGCAGTGATCCGGTCCGGGGTCCAAACCACTGTGTCAGTCGGCTTTCTTGAGCGCAAGGCCTCGTAGAGAGGTTGCAGGAGATGGGCTGCATTGGGAATGAACCTGTTGTAAAAGTTCACCATGCCTAAAAACTCCTGCAACTTTTTAACCACCAGAGGACGTGGGAACTCTGCCACCGCCTGTACCTTGGCAGGCAATGGAACTGCACCCTGCGCGGAAATTCGATGACCTAAAAAATCGATCACCGGTAAACCAAACTGGCACTTGACCGGATTAATGATCAAGCCATGTGCATCCAAGCGCTGAAAAATTTCTTTCAGGTGCAACAGGTGCTCCTCGGTTGACGAGCTGGCCACCAAAATGTCGTCCAGATAGACAAACACAAAATTGAGGCCACGCAACACGGAGTCCATCAGCCTTTGAAAAGTCTGTGCTATCCCCTTTAGTCCAAACGGCATGCGAGGGAACTCAAAAAGCCCAAAGAGGGTGATTACTACAGTTTTAGGTACATCGCTGGATTGCACTGGGACTTGATGGTAGCCGCACACCAGATCCACCTTAGAAAAAATGGAAGCACCCGACAACCGAACAGAAAAGTCCTGAATGTACGGAATGGGGTAGCGATCAGGTGTCGTCACGTTATTTAAATGGCGAAAATCGCCACATGGGCGCCACGACCCATCTGCTTTTGGTACCATGTGAAGGGGGGAGGCCCACAGGCTGTTAGAGCGCCTAACAATACCCAACTGCTCCATGGTACAACACTCCTCTTTAGCAATGGCCAGTTTAACAGCGTTGAGGCATCGTGCACGTGCGAAAACGGACGGTCCTGTAGTAGGGATGAAATGCTCGACCCCGTGTTTAGTTTCTGAAGAGGAAAAAGCAGGTGTAGTTAAAGAGGGGAATTCTGCCAACAAACCTTGAAAAACATCTCCTGAAACTAAAACATTAGCATGAGTTAGCGGCCCAGCCCCCCCAGACACACATGGGAAAGTTGCAAAAGTTACAGCGTCAATAAGTCTGCGGTTAGCAACATCTACTAACAGTCCATGAGCACATAAAAAATCTGCACCGATAATAGGAACAGTCACTGAGGCAACAACAAAGTCCCACTCAAACTCACGACCATGGAAAGAAACTGTTGCCCGTCTAGTGCCAAAAGTTCCAATTGGAGAACCGTTAGCAGTGGGCCACCGCCTCGGCCTGCTAATTCAGGTCCAACAGGGTGGACCAAACTCTTCTGGAAACCAGAGTCAACCAGAAAACGACGTCCTGACAGGGAGTCTGTGACAAAGAGCAGATCACCTCGCTCGCCAGCTCCCACAGCTGCTACTGAGCGCCGGCTTCCTCGTTTCCCGACACCCATGTGTATGGTGGGATGCAACGCTTAGCCTTGTTGCCAAACCTCCGGTGGTAGAAACAAAGGGAGCTCCCCCGCAGAGTTTGCGCGCCAACAGCTGAAACCGCCGCTGGCTCCTCCATCTCCGTCTGCTCAGGCTCCACCGATGTACTCTGTACCGCGAACCGTCTGGTAGCCAGCAGGACCCGGTCCGCCTCCTCCGCCAAACACCGGTAATCACCGGTAGATAAACAAGGGGAATTGGCCAAAGTAGCCCTCACTTGCGACGGAAGCTGGCGCAGGAAAATGTGAGGGAAAAGGAAACCCCCGTCGTCTGAACCAAGTAGCGACAGCATTTTGTCCATCATGTTCACAGCCGTGCCGTCACCCAAACCAGGCAGGGAAAGCAGTTTATCAGCCCTCTCAGTTGAAGTCAAAGTGTACCTTCGAAGCAGAAACTCTTTGAGGGCGCCATATTTGCCCACGTGTGGCGGGTCGCGCAGCAGCGGCATGGCTTTGCGGGTTGACTGCATATCCAGAGCCGACACGACCAAGAAGTACCTGGTTTCATCTGCGTTCACGCCTCGGAGGCGAAAGAGTGCCTCGATGTGCTGGAACCACGAAACCGGGTCACTCTGCCAGAACTCCGGGAGCTTAACACTCGCTGCGGGAGCAAAGTCGGCTGGGTTCGGCTGCAACAGCTGGGCAGACGTCGCGGCGGCGGGGTCCGAAGAAGAAACAACATCCTCGTTTGGCTCTGACATATTTCACGCGGGGTCACCACTGTAGCGTGTGAAGAAGGAGAAACAAACTGATCTGCAAGCAGTTGCCTTTAATCCTTCGAGCGTCAAAACCAGAAACAGAATGAATGAATTTACACACGAACACTTCTTCTTCTTCACCTGGTAAAACCTGGGGAGCACCTCGCTGGCTCCTCCTACTGGGTGAGAGAGATATGAGGCAATATACCTCACCAACACACCACAAGACTATAATATTTTGTTAGTAATGCATAGAGCTCATAAGAATGTGCTACCCACTAATGTTCAAATTTTTTTCGTAAATAGAGAAAGCTGTTACAGTTTAAAAGGAACTGAAATGTTTGTTAAACCTAGATATAGGACTAGTTTGAAGAGACGTTTTATTTCGAATAAGGGAGTGGAATTGTGGAATGTTTTGGATAAGGATGTTAAAGATGTAAACTCTATGATGAAATTCAAAAAAATTATCAAGTCTAAACTGCTAGCAAAATACTAAAGCTTGTAATGCATCCTAATGTATTTGTTAATTATTGAGTGTGAAATGTTACTAAATTGATCTGTTGTTTCTGGAATATTATTGTTTAAATTGATTGTTTGTAAAAAAAAAAAATTTAAAGGGACAGACAAAATAAGAAAATTTTCTTCTTTCTGCCACTTTTCATTTTATGTATTTTGATTCTTTCACATATTTATGAAATGTTTTTTATGTTGTTTTTTTAATATGTAAAATGAATAAAAACTTTAATAAAATAAATAAATAAATAAAGTTAACTTTAACAGATTATTTAATAAAGTCATTCAAGTGAAAACAGGATTTCATGATAAAGCCGGCACTGTTTATTTGTTTTTCATCTTCACTGACAAAAATATTTATACATATATGTTTTAATATATAAAATGTTGTAAAAAAAATGTTTCCACCCTCCGTCCCAGACCCGTCCTGGTCCACCTGTCTGCCGTGGCTTGGGGTCCGGCCTTGCATGCTTCATTGGGTTGGCAGCTCGTATGATCCTCTGTGGTGACAGCTCACTCTGATTTTTGACGTCAGTCACCAAACACAAAAAACACCTGCACTTCAGCATTAGCCCACAGTGTTGTGATCTGAGCTTGAGTAATTGCAAATAGCAGATTGGGTGTTTTGAAAAGCTCCGGTGATTCTGACCTCTGACTACCGTATTCGTCGGTATATAATACACAGTTTTTTTGCTCATTTGAATGTCCTGCGTATTATACACCGAAGCGTATTATCTATGGATTTTTTCCCATATTTTTAGACCCATTTTTTGCTCTGATATCGCTGTTTTTCATTTTGGGCAAAAAATGGTGCAGTACCACTTTTGTCCACTAGGGAGACACTTCCAGACCGTTTCTAGCTCATGTGTCCGAAAAAAGCCTCCTCTGGTCGGACTGACTCTGTCGCTGCCCGCCCCCTGCTCTGGATGTAGCTGCATTTAGCTGTGAGGTTAGCTGTTTTTGTTAGCAAGATACCGTAACTCATAAACCACACCGCAGATTTTTAAATCCAGCTGATTTCACATTTGGTTAAGCTCAGGAGCCCGTGTGCTATAAAGTCAGCTAAGAAATATATTTTTTAAGCGTTTATTTAGCTAAATTTAAAGAAAGAAAGCGTCCGACCCGCCTGAATGCAAATCGGCGAACTACTTTTTAAAATCCAGCTGATTTGAACATTTCGTTAGTTTTGTTAAGCTCAGGAGCCCGTTTGCTATAAAGTCAGCTAAGAAATATATATTTTTAAGCGTTTATTTAGCTAAATTTAAAGAAAGAAAGCGTCCGACCCGCCCGCCTGAATGCAAATCGGCAAACTACTTTTTAAAATCCAGCTGATTTGAACATTTCGTTAGTTTTGTTAAGCTCAGGAGCCCGTTTGCTATAAAGTCAGCTAAGAAATATATATTTTTAAGCGTTTATTTAGCTAAATTTAAAGAAAGAAAGCGTCCGACCCGCCCGCCTGAATGCAAATCGGCGAACTACTTTTTAAAATCCAGCTGATTTGAACATTTCGTTAGTTTTGTTAAGCTCAGGAGCCCGTTTGCTATAAAGTCAGCTAAGAAATATATTTTTTCTCGCAAAGAAATAATAGTTTTTACCGTGTTTTGTTGTAAATTCCTTCGGTGCTCGCCCGCTTCTGTGGCCGCCATTTTAAGCAGGGCAAATGAGGCGCTGACGCGTCGCGTAGCGGTGACGCATAATAGATGCGTTCTGTTTTAAAGTTCCGGCAGAACCACAGTCTGACGGTTACAGAACATCTGGAACTGATGCTGAGGAAACAGCTGTTCACTGGAGAAAGTTTTAGCTTTAGAAGCAAAACTCAAATATTTTTGAGGCTAGCTAACTCTGAAATTAAAGTAAAATGTCCGAAGTTGCAGTTCAAAAGCCTTAAACCTGTCTTGGTGTAACTTGGAAGCAGCTTATAAATTTTAATTAATTCAGAATAATTTAATGAGCAAACACAAACCTTCATTATTCAACTGGGGTTAGGAGCATAAGGCCTCAAGCCCTTACCTTTCTTGTTGGTATCTGCTGACCAGGGGATTTGGTTCAAGCATCAAGATCCAGCTGCAGGGTGGTGCTCCTCTGTGTTGAACCAAACAAACTAAAATCAAGGGTTGCCAGATCTCCAGACCGAAAGAAGCGATCAGCTCCTTCAAAACAAGCACAAACAAGCGGCTCGCTCTTTCAAAAAAAGCCCAAAAAAAGCCCAGCTGGCAACCCATCCCATTGTGTAAAAAAAGGCAGTTTTAAACAGTATAAACATATTTATTATGGCATTACATATATCTAGCAAAATTATACATAAAAGAACGTATTCAGTCTAAAAAATAAAAATACATTTTGCATTTTTCTCCCATCTGTGGTCGGATCCAGTCTTGAAGAGCACGCTCTTTCTCCCAATCTTTATTATATTTTTTTCCATATTTACCCCACTTAGAGCTCACATTAGCGTTGTCTTGTCTAGACAAAGAATAAAGAACAGAGACAAAGAATAAAGAACAATGTTGCATTCGCGTGTAGTCGGATGTCCCGTGAAGATACACGGTTTTTAATTTTAAACTCACTTTGAAAGTAATTTTCATTAATTTATCATTTTGTTTGCTAAAAACGAACATAGTTGAATGATACAAGATATATATGTGTTGTCACTATATGCTAAGTTCAAAAATGATGTCACAATACTGTAATGTATACAGCAGTGTTCGTGCATGTATATTACAGAGTGTCAGTGAACGCACCGCGAGAGAGAGCGTGACGTAGGCATGCGGGTTCGTGTGTGAAGATAGAAAGTGCAGAGAACGGAGTAATGCAGGATCGTGCCGTCTGATAAGTGTATTGTGCAGTTTAAACAATAAAGCTACATCAGCACCAAACCAGCATATTTATTAAGCGTGCAGAGAAACATCAAAAATACCTTTAAAATAACTTCAGGAGTACATTTCACAAAACAAGCCCAAATAAGCGACGCAACACCCATGGTAAGCACAAAAAACCGCCACAAGCGGCTCACCGAATTTAAAAGCGACTCCAGGAAAAAACAAGCCCAATGCCGCTTGAAATAAGCGGACTTGGCAACTATGACTAAAATGGTGGCAATGATGGGAAACCTTCACCACAAGGCATCCTGGGAGAAATCAAAGGGCCAATGAAAGGGCCTCCAACCAACAGTGGGGGTTGTGATTGCCCACCCTCAACTGTCACAGTGTTCAATCAAACCACCAGAACAACAAGGTTTTGCTTCTGGGGGGATAAACAGGAGTTAATGGAAGCCATTTTCTGGCACCAGAGTTTAACTGAGAGAAGTACTGTGGGAGAAAAGAGGGCCCTAAACCCTCTATTAAACATCTAACTAACAGAAGTGTACAATTTTTTATAACAACACAGAAATAGAGATTTGGTGATAAATAATAACAACCATTAAGTTTGTACTATGCTCACCCTCATCTCACCCTCAGTGTCTGCTCACCCTCAGTGTATGCTCACCCTCAGCTCACCCTCAGTGTCTGTTTGTACTATGCCCACCCTCATCTGCCCCACTCTGGGCCCTTGAGCAAGGCCCTTAACCCCCACCATCTGCTCCCCCGGGAACCTTAGATATCAGCTCTCTGCTCCACACAGAGGGCTGTGGTTGTTCGGTGGTCTGTGGTTGTGTCAGGAAGGGCATCCGGCGTAAAAACAACTGCCAAATCTTCGTGCGACCAGTTCGCTGTGGCGACCCCTAACGCAGGGAATAAAGCCGAAAGAAAAAAAAAAAAAAAAAAAGTTTGTACTATGCTCTTTAAATTAAATCACACCAAACATGTTTTTTCACATTAAATGTCCAGAGTGAACGTTCAGACAACATTCAGACAACATTAGAAGTGCACTTCAAAACAAAAATAGAGATTTGGTGATAATAATTAATGACCATTAAAGTTTTAAAGATTAAAAAACTAAATAAAATTATGCCACTTGTTTTTTTTTCTCACAGTAAGCAAACATTCAGAAAACGTCAGAAGTGTGCACTTTCATATCAAGACAAAAATAAAGATTTGGTGACAATAACCATAGGTTTTAAATATATATAAAAAACTGATTAAATTATCACAGCAAACATTTGTTTTTCACAGCAATTGATAGTTTAGTACCATCAGAAGGGCAAACTTTTTATAACATGACAAAAATAAATAGAGATCTGGTGACAATAACAACCATGTAATTATGGTTATAGATAAAGAACCCATATGAGTGGGGGTCTCGTACGTGGGCCCATTGCTCTATTGAAGATATAAAGACTGATTAAAGAAGTCACAGCAAACATGATTGTCATGTCAAGTGAATGTTCATAGTGAACGTTCAGACAATGTTCAGACAAAATGTTCAGACAA
>JBBPBX010035742.1:21536-31882 GCA_038048925.1 Garcialebias charrua
CTATTTGACAATGAATGGCAGGCCCTGCGCTGCAAGAGGCTACTGTTAAATATTCATATCCTGGAGTTCTCTTCTCTGTTTGTTGTGTGTGTGTGGTGTGCGTGTGTGTGTGTAAATGGAAATGACAGAGGCAGTAAAGTCTTGCTGTATGCTATTAGCAATCAAAGCTTCAGATCGAACACTTTTAAATTCCACGTTTTAAGTTTCTGTGAAATGTGTTTGATATGTGGAACACAATCATTATAAGGTAGAGGGTCCGCTCTAACAGCGCATCGTTCTGACTGCCCTGTGAACCTGGCAGGAGAGTCCCTCCTGCAAACACTCAGCAAATACACCTGCTATTCATTTCCTACAAGACCGATGAGGCTTGCCAGACCTGACAAAGCTATTTACTCACCTCCAGCCCAACCTGCGCACAAGATACTGCTAATGTTTTCCCTTCTGCATGAGATCAATATGTTTTGAAGCAGAGAAACAGCCCTGCTCTGCTGGGCAGGAGCTTCATATTTAGCAGACCACCACTGGGGGCCCCTGACAGCAAATGTACACAAAGTGAATCAACAAGCGACGCGTCTCCCAAGTCAACACTGCACGTAACCATCACTGTGGGATCTGCAGCGCTAAGAGCTAACACGGACGCCCATTATGTGCCGTTCCAAGAACGGACACTCACTCCTGCTGTATTCATGGGCCAAGACATGTTGGCTGCCATGAGAACGAACTGCGTTCTGCAGATAGACACAAGTTCATCGTTGACACATCGAGCAGTTCATCAGGTGAAGTGTGGAGCTTGTTATGAGCCGGGGCCAAAGATGTTCAACTTAGAGCTAGACATCAAGGCACGTGTGTGGTAGGATGCAATGTTTACAGAAAGTTAAGTTAAACAGATCAGACATACCACAGGATGACACACAAACCCATCCATCCATCTAGGGCTGGGCGATATGGAAAAAAATCATATATCACGATATGGACTTTTTTATATCACAATAACGATATATATCACAATATTAAAAAAAAAACTTTGGTCCAAATTTTTCAAGTACACACAAACAGTGTGTGTGTGTACAGGAAAAATTTGGACCAAAGTTTTTATTTTATTTTTTTATTTTATTTTACTACAGATACAGTTACAATTATAAGAATGTGAACAAAAAGAACAAGGAAATTTGGACCAAAGTAGAAACTTTGGTCCAACTTTGGACCTACTTTGGTCCAAATTTTTCCTGCAGGTGGCGGTCTGGAGCAGTTTGCAGCCGAGTGTGATGCGGCCGGGATGAGGATCAGTTCCTCCAAATCCGAGGCCATGGTCTTGAGCCGGAAAAGGGTAGCATGCCCTCTCCGGGTCGGGGAGGAGGTCCTGCCCCTAGAGTCGGAGTCAGAGAGTCTTTATTGTCATTTGCACCGCATGTGGTACATGTGATGAAAACGAGATTATGTACACAGGGTCCCAGTTACATCCAACAACAAATGCAAGAGAAAAACAGTAATAACATCTAGGATTAACTAAGAAAAACATCAACTAGTAATACACTAAGCCCTAATGTAATAGAAAAACATCATTATAAACAGCAGCACGAACACGAGTCTGTATGAGCAGATGGTCACAAATGAACACAGCAACAAGAAAACAGATCAGCATCAGCATGATGTGATATTTTGCAGTGTTTATTCGTGTTGATTATTTATTCATGAGTCTAACAGCCTCAGGGTAGAAGCTGTTCCTCAGTCTAGTGGTTCTACATTTGATGCTCCTCAACCTCTGTCCTGAGGGGAGTGGGGCAAAGAGTGAGTGTGCTGGGTGAGTGAGGTCTTTCATGTGGAGTGTGAAGTGGAGGAGTTTAAGTATCTCGGGGTCTTGTTCACGAATGAGGGAAAACTGGAGCGTGAGATCGATAGGCGGATAGGTGCAGCGTCCGCAGTGAAGCGGGCGCTGTACCGGTCTGTCGTGGTGAAGAGAGAGCTGAGTCAAAAGGCAAAGCTCTCAATTTACCGATCGATCTACGTTCCCACCCTCATCTATGGTCATGAGCTTTGGGTTGTGACCGAAAGAACAAGATCTCGGATACAAGCGGCTGAAATGAGTTTTCTCCGCAGGGTGTCTGGACTCTCCCTTAGAGATAGGGTGAGAAGCTCAGTCATCCGGGAGGGACTCGGAGTAGAGCCGCTGCTTCTCCACATCGAGAGGAGCCAGTTGAGGTGGCTCGGGCATCTGGTTAGGATGCCTCCTGGACGCCTCCCTGGTGAGGTGTTCCGGGCATGTCCCACCGGGAGGAGACCCAGAGGAAGACCCAGGACACGCTGGAGGGACTATGTTTCTCGGCTGGCCTGGGAACGCCTTGGGATTCCCCCAGAGGAGCTGCTCCAAGTGGCTGGGGAGAGGGAAGTCTGGGCCTCCCTACTTAGGCTGCTACCCCCGCGACCCGACCCCGGATAAGCGGAAGAAAATGGATGGATGGATGGATATGTATATACTAAAAGTAACAAACAAACAAACAAACAAAAAACACCAGTGTGCAATGTACCGGTACTGTATGTGTCATCTGGCTTATTATCTTTGATTCCAAGGAACAGTAATGTTCAAACTAATTTGTAGTGCAAAATCAACAACTAACAGATAAAATAACTTGGATGCATAAATATAAATTAAACTGCAAAAACAGGCAAAATAAAAAAATTAAATATCAAGAAAATACTTAAATAATTTAAACATTTACTTGAAACCATTTAAAAATTTTAATTTAACGTTGAATAATTTGTTATTAAAACTATATAAATATATGCAATAGTTTGTAAAACTGAACTTAAAATATTAAATAGAATCAAATATAAATCAATACTTAATTTTTTTTTAATTCCACTTAGGGGGCCCCCCTAGTGGCCCTGGGTCCCTAAGCAGCAGCTTAGTTTGCTTATGCCTTGGGCCAGCCCTGATTATTAGCTCAACTACGAATTGACAAATATAAAAATGCAGTGCACCAGTTCTCAGTCCTGACGAAGTCTTTTGGATTAAAGACGAAACGTTTCAACAAGTTTTGTATTTTCTTGAATCCGTCCAGAGGAGTGGACTTCACTTTGTGGATTATTGCACATGCACCAGTTGTTTGCACACACATGCCGGTTGTTTCCTGAAGCAGCACTTGAACAGGTTCTTCGTGTTTGCTGAAGCAGTTAAGGCAACATTCTGAGACAGCACCATTAGTTGGCCTGTGTTTCTTCCCAGTGAACAAAAACAATAGACTGAATCTTTGTCTGGAAAATAAAAAGCCTACATTTAATATGGGAGGAGTCATGGCAGAACGGACGGTGAGCTCCCAGAGCCTCCATGTGACGTCTGTGCCCACTTCCATTTATTAACAGTATCCAGTGATGAACAGGACTGTGACACCTGGCTGACATGTTCACGTTGTTGCCGTCTGTGCAGCCAAAAGCCTGGTTTTCTCTTATCAAGGTCAAAAAGGTAAAAAAAAGAAAGAACAAGAAACTGTGCTGGACTGTCCCAAAAGGAGGTTAATCCAGTGTGGCTGAAATATTTTATTGTAATAAAGTCTTTCGGAAGCAACGGTGCAGAAGGTGCTGCAGCACCCTTTGGATACCAGAGGACGTGCAACGTCCAAATAGTCCCTCGCAGTTCATTTATCGCAAACTCGCTCTATCACGGTTTTTCAAAATAAGATTGGACATGACACACAATTGGCTGATTGATGGATGAGCCGCACGATCAGCATGGAATTTCTATTTAAAATGAATTATTTAGCACCTCCTGCACCTTTGTGCAGCCCACACTGCTGGATAGGACTGGAAAGCACCTTGCATGGTAGTCTGCCGCCACCGGTTTATGAATGTGTGTAGCATTCAATATATGTGTAGCACTTTGAGATTTTCAGTAATGAAAAGTGCGTTATAAATTGAATTAATTATTATTATTATATACTTCCAGCTGTTCACCGTGCAGGGCGGAGAAGTGGGCGTGGCCATGAACACTTGCAGGTGGCAAAGAGCTGAAATCATGACATTCTGTGCTCTTTTAGAGAATTTAAAGTTTAGAAACATTTGTTTAGATTAGTGCAAGTGTGGGAAGGGTTTAAGACACCTCTCTCTGTTTATATATAGCCTACAGGTGATCCCCGACTTACGAGCGAGTTCCATTCCTACGAGTTGCTCGTAAGACAAAAACTCGTATGTCGGAACCCAAAACACGTGTTGCTTGTAAGTCCGGATTTTTGGTCGCAAGTCGGAAAATGTATGCTAGCGCTGCACCGAACACCCGTTTTTCAACACAAACTTACATACTGGTTCATAAACATGCACAGAACGTTGTTTGCAAATGGTTAGCTAACACACTTTCATCTAAAAACACATACCAGTGCTATATTTTCTGTACAAGTTTACTGTTCGTTAGTCCGCTTGTAAGTCCGGATCATTGTACTGTATGTCGATGACGTCGTAAGTCGGGGACCACCTGTATATATAATAATAAACTACTTATACTATTATACTTCACGGTTTTTCACTTATCACGGGTCTTCAGTGTACGGATCCCCTGACATAAACGAGGGACCACTGTATATAAAACAAAGACAAATGATTGTGGTCTGGGCTCTCACCTCACTGCTATCTTTACTCTTTTTAAAAACGTTTCCTCTGCAGGTGTCTCGCAGAAAGGCCCAGCAGTGGTGCGAAGAAATAGGAGCGGACTACTTTGAAGGCAGCGCCAAAGAGGACGTGGACATGGAGAAGCCATTCGTGAGGGCGGCGGAGCGAGGCCTGCAGGAGGTAAAGTGACGAGCGAGGCAGCCTTTCTGTTTAACATGTTTATTTTTTGATGATAAAAGATACATTACTCCCTACAGTACAAAAAACACACATTGGAAAATACAGGACATTTCCAGATAACCTGCGAACAGCCGAGAGGAACTCCTCGTAACACCTGCGAGTGCTGAGGGGAGCACTCGTCCCGGTGTGGGGGGAGGAGGGGGTTCAGACCTCGGCACTGCTGATGATGACCTATCTAACAAGGGTGCAAAAGTAGTGACCCAGCAAAGGTACTGTGGAAGGAAAGGACACAACTGTATAGCACATGGAGAGAAGAACAAACTCATTAAATGTTTTTTTTTTTCCTTTTCAGTTTTTTTTTTCTTGAGAACCTTCAGCTTATGGTCTAACTTAAGGCATCACTACTAAAATACACTGCTTTTGCATGCATGTCTAGTTTCGTTCAACAGACACACCGACACACACAAAATCATGAATGCAGAAGAAGATAAAGGTTTCTAGAAAGAAAGCAGGAGAAGTCCCAAACTGAACCCGTGGCGCGAGCAGGAGAAACGGCGGCACGCAGAAAAAAAAAAAAAAACCTGGGCTCCGCTGTTTCCAGCCGTTTCTCCATCGCGACGCAGTCTGCCCTGACAAACACCATTTACACTCGTCTCAAACCTCCTCCCTGTACAACTGGACTGTAATGGACCTAGCAGTGAGTCAGACTCCTACAGTGAATCAGCTCGACAGAAGCAAATCAGAGAGACTATATATATATCATATATATATTTGATTCTTTTAAAGTAAAGACACAAAAGGCAATCCAGAGATGACCAACATGTAAAACCTGTTTGTTACATGTAATTATATAAAAGGCCGAGATGCTGTTTTTTTTTTTGTGTGTGTGTGTTTTATTCTTGCTCTATGAACGAACTAATTTACAAGTGAGTACACTCCGGCTGTAAGCTCTTTTCCCCCAGACTTCCCTGTTCAGACAAAAGTGTTTACATGTCACAGTTAGCTTGCACACCATCTGAAATACAGAGCTGTGGAAGAAAAGAAAAGGTTTAATAAATGGATTCCCATACGTCAATATGGTGGTGGGGGGGGGGTTAAGTCTACTAATATAATTTGCCATTCTAAAAATGAAAGATTCACGAGCATAAAAAGCGTAGAACTGATGGGGGGTCTGAGGAGGAAAGGTATAAAAAGATCTCGACGACTTTCCTCGTACCCTGGGAAATTCTGTTTGGCAAACAAAGCAACACAAGCACTGTAAAGTAAAAAATAAAATAATAATCCTCTCCCCGGGTCCACTTCAAGGTCCCTTCAGTCCTATAACCTCCGCGGCTCGACTCGGAACAAAAGTCCGCCCGCTGTTCGTTGCCATTTGATAACAAGAACATGCAACTGAATGGGTTTTAAAAAATACACCCGTCGTCTTCCCATGAACACAAACTAACAGGGTAAACAGTTAAAAAGGTGTTTTGTTAAAAAGCACACAACATAGATACACACAGGAGGTGGAGGAAAAGAAAAAAAGCTTTAAAATACAAAAATAAACTACACAAAAGATTTCCTGCTGCAGCTAATTTTTTGGGAAGGTTTTAGTTTTTTTTTTCATCTTTTTTTTTTTTTTAAATGTGTGATGCAAGTCTCTGTCCCAGCAAAGTCCATCATTTCCTTCTCAGCATTTTCCTTTGCCGCTCTTTCCTTCCCCCCCCTCGTCCGCTCCGATGTGTCGGCCACCAGTCGTCATCTCGGGGCAAAAAGCGCACAGTGATTCTTTTAGCAGGAGACTGGAGTCCAGTACGATGACTGTACAGAGTTGGTTCTCCATGAAGCAAACTTCAGCCAAAAGAAAAAAGGAATAAAGAAAACGATGTCCTCGTTCGTGGAGGACAAGTGCTTTATTTGTTTCCATACCGATTTTTTTCTTCTCCTCTAAACTAATGCCTCCGCAGCCGTTTTCAACACTGTACAACATTTTATGTAGTCTCTTTCTATGTCCCCCCAGAATTCACAAAACGGGAAAAAAGAAGACAACATAGCGCTCAGGCAGGCTCCCAGTTTGTGGAAAGTGTAAATGCTTCTAAATATTGTTCAACTACTTGAAACAAGCCCAAAAAAAAAAAAAAGATGTTCAAAAATATGGATGGGGGGGTGCGACTGAAAAAGATAATGTGCTTCTAGGTTTGTGTTGCTCTAAAAATATCACGACCAACAAAACAAGGAGAGGAAAGAAGGGTTTTATCTACAGAAACATCTCAGGTGGACTTTCATCTCGGCTTCATGTTGGTGTTGTGCCTTTGCTGCAGTCTTGATCTGAGACATGGGGGTGGAGGATGAGATTAGGAGGAGGATGAAGAGGAGTGAAGCTCAGTCTTCCAGATAAAAAAAAAAAAAGGACAAGACTGGGACTCTCTGGGCAGCCTCACTGGTCTGTTCTTGCTTTCTTTGGACCAGGCTTACTGCAGAAGGACACACAAAACCAGAGTTAAGCATTTCATGTGCGAGCGACAGGACCGGCTCCTCTTCAGTCCGTGCGTGCGACGTGAAACACGAGCACTGTACTCACGTATCGGGGGAGGTGCCTGGTCTTTTCGGAGCAAGTTTTGCAGAAGCAGCATCTTTCCCAGATTCTATAAAGAACAGCAACAGTTAGAACGAGTTCAGGGATTTGACATGTACTTTTACACAACACGAGTCTGCGTGCTCACCCTGAAGCCATCGAACTTGTGTAGCAGGGCCATAGCCCTTCTCGTTGCGGGCGGCGATGCGGAAGATAATAGCTGGCTTAGTGGTGTAGTCGATGTGAGCGTTGGAGAGGCTGGCCGACTGCACCAAGCAAGACGGGTTGGGTCCACAATACACCCGCATGAAGGCTAGCTGTGCCGGGGTGGACGCCTTGGCCTCTGTTGTCTGGTTGCTCTGGATGGCCAGGTACACGGAGTACTCAATGATTTTTCCTGACGTCACAGAGGGAGGCTCCCAAGTCAGGTGGGCACCATCTGGACTCTAAGGAGGACGACAGTGAGCAGATAGGTTCATGGTTTTGTGCTCATGATTAGGAACTTTTCATGTTGAGCACCAAACCCAAGTATGTACAGCTGTATGTACCTTGCTGATTTTGATGGCACACGGCGCCCCTGGAAAACCTGGTAGGCAAGTCTTGAAAGCAGAAATTTCAGAGAAAGTCCCACGGCCACAGGCGTTGATTCCTGCAACACGGAACTTGTAGGCCGTGCCCGGCTGCAGCTCCATTTTCTTCATCTGACCGTAATCTGGTATGATGCCAGAGTCGTCCTGCTCAAGAACAAAAACGGTTGAAGGCAACACCACACAGACACGAACTATGAACAACCCCCCACATTAGACACTTACGTCTCCCTGGGAATCATCTGCTGGCACGTAGAAGTGAGTGACAACCATGTTTGTCACTTTTACAATTCCTACATCAAACCACTGGTTCTCCTTTTTAACAACAGGCTTTACTGGAGTGGGCTGAGGGGCCTGCTTCTAAATAGATGCAAAAGTCCCAAGAGTTAGTCAAATATTTAGTCTTCTTGTGACGCTTTGCTCTAATCGAACCAATAAACCATCAATGATACAGTCACTCACCTCTCCCTCGATGCCATTGGCAACCTCTGCAAGAGTGGCTGCTGCTTGCAGCTTGGCTGGACTTGCTACTGATACAGACGGTGCAAATGTACTTGATGGAGCCAGTGCTGGGTTGAAAAAGGAACAAGTTAGATCCCCAGGTGCACAAAACCTCTCTAAATAAACAAAACAGACTTACTCTCTGCGGTGGTACGTGGTAGGAGAGCTGCCACAGCACTAGTGACCGAGGCGGCCATCTCATTATGTCCGTTGCTTTCAACAGACGGATCGTTGAGGCTGTCGGCGGGTGCGAGGCCCTCAGTGGGTAAGCTGGCATCTACTGAGGCCTGCTGGGCTGCGGCATGGGCCTCCTGCAGCTGCTGCTGCTGCTGGACCAACGCTGCAAGATCTTGCTGGGTCAGCATGATGGGGATGGTGGTAGTTTGGTCTCCAGTAGCTTCACCTTCATCTGAAGATACATAAAAATTACCATAATATCTGGACTATAAGCGCTACTTTTTCATAAGCTTTGAACAACGCAGTTTATACAATGCTGCGGCTATTTTGTGCATACCTGCAAACTCAAAAGGGATGAAAAATGTGACAAACGTTGCGCCACCGCCCCCCCCGCGGAAAGATTTTGTAATTTTTTTAAACATGCTTCAGGTAAAAGTAATTTACTAACCTAATTTAATGAGAACATAAATCAGGGTATATGCAGGAATAAGGAAGTTAATTTCAATACCTTTTCAAGACTTTTTCAAGACCTTCCAAAATAAATTCAAGACCTTATCGTCACTTTGTTTTATTAAGCAACAAATCTTTGATTTACAAAACTGCTGTTGTTTTCAATTAAATCCATGAATCTCAAATTTATAACAGAACTGAGATACAGTGGAAAGAAAAAAGTTCAAAAGAAGAAACTGAACCACGACTAGGTTTAAGAAAATATAGCTTAGGTTACAACAAGACTCGTAGCTATTTTAAAGTAACTTGGTTGAACAATGGAGAATACGAAATAAACACAGTAATCATTACATGTGCTTCAGTGCAGTTGCTTTGCATTCCAGCAACTCTTCAGTTTGCACCAGCTCACTGAGTTTTTCTTTACGTCTCCTTCTCAAGACATTGGACTTGGTGATCAGTTGGGCCATAAGAACCTGACTTTCCCTCTGCCTGCTCTGACAACTGATCTGCATCTTTTTGCAGAGAATCGCACACCTCTTGTAGAACTTTTCTCTTATCTAGCTCCAGTCATATGGGACTTCAAGGCATTTATGCCCATTGAGACTACGCTCATCTTTTTTTAAAAACAAAATGTACAATAAGCCTTGCGGTTATTCTTGGCGACAGGCCTCAGCCATTCTTGAAAATCAGGCATCTCCAACCAGGAGTCCGAAAACTTGCATTTACCCACTGTTCTCACGGTCTCGCGGCAACTTACTCGAACACACAGACTCAACTTGGAGCTAAAGCAGCCGCGCATGCGCACAAGATAGGCCTAGTCGTAAAGCATACCTGCAAACTCAGAAGGGATGAAAAAGGTGACAAACGTTGCACCAACCCCCCCCCCCCCGAAAGATTTTGTAATTTTTTTTATCATGCTTCAGGTAAGTCATTTACTAACCTAATTTAATGAGGACATACATAAATAGGAAAGATTGTGTAAACCAAAAAATTAACAAACAACAACAGCAGCAAGCCAAATACAGTACAGCAGAACATTTTGCTAACAGTAAAAACTCATTTCTTAAATGTTTTGCCAGAAATTTTTCAATAAAGTAGATGCCATTTCCTGCATTCTGGTGTATTTTAACAAGTTGTTAAACATCTATGTTTACCTACATGTAAACACTTGATTCAATAACTATTTTAGAGACATCTAACAAAATAAAGTCAGGTCCTGTGGACAGATTAAAAGATTGTTGAAATTTTGATCATGCATCAGGATATTTTAGAGACACCTCATTTAACTAGTTCATATAGAC
>JBBPBX010035743.1:8727-31882 GCA_038048925.1 Garcialebias charrua
CTTACAGACCAGCTGATGTGTTCATACAGACCAGCTGAAAGGTTATTACAGACCAGCTGACACGTTCTTACAGACCAGCTGATGTGTTCTTACAGACCAGCTGACAGGTTCTTACAGACCAGCTGACGTGTTCTCATAGACCAGCTGACGTGTTCTTACAGACCAGCTTATGTGTTCATACAGACCAGCTGAAAGGTTATTATAGACCAGCTGATGTGTTCTTACAGACCAGCTGACGTGTTCTTACAGACCAGCTGACGTGTTCTTACAGACCAGCTGACGTTTTCTTACAGACCAGCTGGCGTGTTCTTACAGACCAGTTGACGTGTTCTTACAGACCAGCTGACATGTTCTTAGAGACCATCTGACGTGTTTATAAAGACCAGCTGACGTGTTCTTATAGACCAGCTTACGTGTTCTTACAGACCAGCTTACGTGTTCTTACAGACCAGCTGACGTGTTCTTACAGACCAGCTGACATGTTCTTACAGACCAGCTGATGTGTTCATAAAGACCAGCTGACGTGTTCATACAGACCAGCTGAAAGGTTATTATAGACCAGCTGACATGTTCTTACAGACCAGCTGATGTGTTCTTACAAACCAGCTGACTTGTTCTTACAGACCAGCTGACGTGTTCTTATAGACCAGCTGACATGTTCTTACAGTCCAGCTGACGTGTTCTTACAGACCAGCTGATGTGTTCTTACAGACCAGCTGACATGATCTTACAGACCAGCTGACATGTTCTTACATACCAGCTGACGTGTTCTTAAAGACCAGCTGACATGTCCTTACAGACCAGCTGACGTGTTCTTACAAACCAGCTGACGTGTTCTTACAGACCAGCTGACGCGTTCTTACAGATCAGCTGACACATTCTTACAGACCAGTTGACGGGTTCTTACAGACCAGCTGACGAGTTCTTACAGACCAGCTGACATGTTCTTACAGACCAAATGACGTGTTCTTATACACCAGCTGACGCGTTCGTATACACCAGCTGACGCGTTCTTATAGACCAGCTGACACGTTCTTACAGACCAGCTGATGGGTTCTTACAGATCAGCTGACGCGTTCTTACAGAACAGTTGACGCGTTCTTACAGACCAGCTGACGTGTTCTTACAGACCAGCTGACACGTTCTTACAGACCAGCTAACGTGTTCTTATAGACCAGCTGACGGGTTCTTACAGACCAGCTGACGTGTTCTTACAGACCAGCTGACGCGTTCTTACAGACCAGTTGATGCGTTCTTACAGACCAGCTGACGTGTTCTTATAGACCAGCTGACGGGTTCTTACAGACCAGCTGACGGGTTCTTACAGACCAGCTGACAGGTTCTTACAGACCAGCTGACAGGTTCTTACAGACCAGCTGACGTGTTCTTACAGACCAGCTGACGGGTTCTTACAGACCAGCTGACAGGTTCTTACAGACCAGCTGACGTGTTCTTACAGACCAGCTGACGCGTTCTTACAGACCAGCAGACGCGTTCTTATAGACCAGCTGACGTGTTTTTACAGACCAGCTGACTTGTTCTAATAGACCAGCTGGTGTGTTCTTATAGACCATCTGATGTGTTCTTACAGACCAGCTGATGTGTTTTTACAGACCAGCTGATGAGTTCTTATAGACCAGCTACATGTTCTTACAGACCAGCTGTTGCGTTCTTATAGACCAGCTGACATGTTCTTACAGACCAGCTGATGCGTTCTTATAGACCAGCTGACATGTTCTTACAGACCAGCTGTTGCGTTCTTACAGACCAGCTGACATGTTCTTACAGACCAGCTGACGTGTTCTTACAAACCAGCTGACGTGTTCTTACAAACCAGCTGACGGGTTCTTACAGACCAGCTGATGTGTTCTTACAAACCAGCTGACGTGTTCTTACAAACCAGCTGACGGGTTCTTACAGACCAGCTGAAGTGTTCTTACAGACCAAATGACGTGTTCTTATACACCAGCTGATGCGTTCGTATACACCAGCTGACGCGTTCTTATAGACCAGCTGACGCGTTCTTACAGACCAGCTGACGCGTTCTTACAGACCAGCTGACGCGTTCTCACAGACCAGCTGACAGGTTCTTACAGACCAGCTGATGTGTTCTCATAGACCAGCTCATGTGTTCTTACAGACCAGCTGACGTGTTCTTAAAGACTAGCTGATGTGTTCATACAGACCAGCTGATGTGTTCATACAGACCAGCTGAAAGGTTATTATAGACCAGCTGATGTGTTCTTACAGACCAGCTGATGTGTTTTCATAGACCAGCTGACGTGTTCTTACAGACCAGCTGACGTGTTCTTACAGACCAGCTGATGTGTTCTTACAGACCAGCTGATGTGTTCTCATAGACCAGCTGACGTGTTCTTACAGACCAGCTGATGTGTTCATACAGACCAGCTGAAAGGTTATTATAGACCAGCTGACGTGTTCTTACAGACCAGCTGATGTGTTTTCATAGACCAGCTGACGTGTTCTTACAGACCAGCTGACGTGTTCTTACAGACCAGCTGATGTGTTCTCATAGACCAGCTGACGTGTTCTTACAGACCAGCTGATGTGTTCATACAGACCAGCTGAAAGGTTATTACAGACCAGCTGACACGTTCTTACAGACCAGCTGATGTGTTCTTACGGACCAGCTGACAGGTTCTTACAGACCAGCTGACGTGTTCTCATAGACCAGCTGACGTGTTCTTACAGACCAGCTTATGTGTTCATACAGACCAGCTGAAAGGTTATTATAGACCAGCTGATGTGTTCTTACAGACCAGCTGACGTGTTCTTACAGACCAGCTGACGTGTTCTTACAGACCAGCTGACGCGTTCTTACAGATCAGCTGACACATTCTTACAGACCAGTTGACGTGTTCTTACAGACCAGCTGACATGTTCTTAGAGACCATCTGACGTGTTTATAAAGACCAGCTGACGTGTTCTTATAGACCAGCTGACGTGTTCTTACAGACCAGCTTACGTGTTCTTACAGACCAGCTGACATGTTCTTACAGACCAGCTGACATGTTCTTACAGACCAGTGATGTGTTCATAAAGACCAGCTGACGTGTTCATACAGACCAGCTGAAAGGTTATTATAGACCAGCTGACATGTTCTTACAGACCAGCTGATGTGTTCTTACAAACCAGCTGACTTGTTCTTACAGACCAGCTGACGTGTTCTTATAGACCAGCTGACATGTTCTTACAGTCCAGCTGACGTGTTCTTACAGACCAGCTGTGTTCTTACAGACCAGCTGACATGATCTTACAGACCAGCTGACATGTTCTTACATACCAGCTGACGTGTTCTTAAAGACCAGCTGACATGTCCTTACAGACCAGCTGACGTGTTCTTACAAACCAGCTGACGTGTTCTTACAGACCAGCTGACGCGTTCTTACAGATCAGCTGACACATTCTTACAGACCAGCTGACGGGTTCTTACAGACCAGCTGACGAGTTCTTACAGACCAGCTGACTCGTTCTTATAGACCAGCTGAAGCGTTCTTACAGACCAGCTGACATGTTCTTACAGACCAAATGACGTGTTCTTACAGACCAGCTGATGTGTTCTCATAGACCAGCTGACGTGTTCTTACAGACCAGCTGATGTGTTCATACAGACCAGCTGAAAGGTTATTATAGACCAGCTGACGTGTTCTTACAGACCAGCTGATGTGTTTTCATAGACCAGCTGACGTGTTCTTACAGACCAGCTGACGTGTTCTTACAGACCAGCTGATGTGTTCTCATAGACCAGCTGACATGTTCTTACAGACCAGCTGATGTGTTCATACAGACCAGCTGAAAGGTTATTACAGACCAGCTGACACGTTCTTACAGACCAGCTGATGTGTTCTTACAGACCAGCTGACAGGTTCTTACAGACCAGCTGACGTGTTCTCATAGACCAGCTGACGTGTTCTTACAGACCAGCTTATGTGTTCATACAGACCAGCTGAAAGGTTATTATAGACCAGCTGATGTGTTCTTACAGACCAGCTGACGTGTTCTTACAGACCAGCTGACGTGTTCTTACAGACCAGCTGACGTTTTCTTACAGACCAGCTGGCGTGTTCTTACAGACCAGTTGACGTGTTCTTACAGACCAGCTGACATGTTCTTAGAGACCATCTGACGTGTTTATAAAGACCAGCTGACGTGTTCTTATAGACCAGCTTACGTGTTCTTACAGACCAGCTTACGTGTTCTTACAGACCAGCTGACGTGTTCTTACAGACCAGCTGACATGTTCTTACAGACCAGCTGATGTGTTCATAAAGACCAGCTGACGTGTTCATACAGACCAGCTGAAAGGTTATTATAGACCAGCTGACATGTTCTTACAGACCAGCTGATGTGTTCTTACAAACCAGCTGACTTGTTCTTACAGACCAGCTGACGTGTTCTTATAGACCAGCTGACATGTTCTTACAGTCCAGCTGACGTGTTCTTACAGACCAGCTGATGTGTTCTTACAGACCAGCTGACATGATCTTACAGACCAGCTGACATGTTCTTACATACCAGCTGACGTGTTCTTAAAGACCAGCTGACATGTCCTTACAGACCAGCTGACGTGTTCTTACAAACCAGCTGACGTGTTCTTACAGACCAGCTGACGCGTTCTTACAGATCAGCTGACACATTCTTACAGACCAGTTGACGGGTTCTTACAGACCAGCTGACGAGTTCTTACAGACCAGCTGACATGTTCTTACAGACCAAATGACGTGTTCTTATACACCAGCTGACGCGTTCGTATACACCAGCTGACGCGTTCTTATAGACCAGCTGACACGTTCTTACAGACCAGCTGATGGGTTCTTACAGATCAGCTGACGCGTTCTTACAGAACAGTTGACGCGTTCTTACAGACCAGCTGACGTGTTCTTACAGACCAGCTGACACGTTCTTACAGACCAGCTAACGTGTTCTTATAGACCAGCTGACGGGTTCTTACAGACCAGCTGACGTGTTCTTACAGACCAGCTGACGCGTTCTTACAGACCAGTTGATGCGTTCTTACAGACCAGCTGACGTGTTCTTATAGACCAGCTGACGGGTTCTTACAGACCAGCTGACGGGTTCTTACAGACCAGCTGACAGGTTCTTACAGACCAGCTGACGGGTTCTTACAGACCAGCTGACGGGTTCTTACAGACCAGCTGACGGGTTCTTACAGACCAGCTGACGCGTTCTTACAGACCAGCTGACGTGTTCTTACAGACCAGCAGACGCGTTCTTACAGACCAGCTAACGTGTTCTTATAGACCAGCTGACAGGTTCTTACAGACCAGCTAACTTGTTCTTATAGACCAAATGATGTGTTCTTATAGACCAGCTGACAGGTTCTTACAGACCAGCTGACGTGTTCTTACAGACCAGCTGACGGGTTTTTATAGACCACCTTACAAGTTCTTGAGAACCTGCTGGGAGACGTCTTCAGACCCTGAACTTTACACATTTACAGTAATCAAATCTGAACGTTTGATGTTCTTTTGTATTTTTTACATAAAAATATATTAAAATACTTAAAACATGGAATCTTTTAAATTCATTCAACCTTTATTTAGACAGATATGTCACATTGAGCCTCTAAGACTCATTTACAAATGAGATCTGCTTAGACAGACAAAATTAAATTAGAGACACATTAGGAAATGGAGGCGAAAATATTCCTATTAAAATCTTTTTTCTTGCCTGAGGAAAAAAATATATATTAAAAAACACCTTGCACAAATAAGCACATATAGACGTAGACATTCTCCAGGGGGGGAGACCCCGAGAGTGGTGAGCAATGTTCATAGAAGCTCTCGAGGGCACTGTAAGAGTTCTGATAAGGATGGAATAATGAGCCTGCTTCCTCCGACAAGATCCGTAAACATTCTTGAGGGATGTCGGAGAATGGCAGAGGTCAACGCTAATGAGAATCCAAGAGTCCTGAAATGATGACAGGATGTTTATTCAGCTGGTTCCCTCTGGTTTGTCGGTGGATTCCCCGATGGGAGGGGGTGTAAGCGTCAGATTACAGGTCCTCCAGGCAATTCAGATAAGCTGGCCTTCAAGGCCAGCCGGTGGGGCCAAATTCAGATAAACACACAGTTGTTTTGGGGACAGGCAGAACATGATGACATATACCTTGAGTCTGTGTTGGTCCAAAACGGTTCCAAAATGTCCAAATTATGTGGCCACACTGATGGAACGTGCCTGAGTAAAAATCCCTGAGATCTGATCCATTCTGCCCAAGGCAATTGAGTCTGGGTACTCCAGTACGAACCAAGCCATCATAAAGGCAAGCAGCATGATCGGGTCTCAATATGCTGCAAATGACTTGATTGTAGATAAAACCAGCAACCAGCCGAATCCAAAAAGCAGGAACCAGTTATCATAGATCCAATTAAATATTCGTCTTTAAAATCCACAGATGGCAGCAGAGATAGACACATCATCAAGTCTTCAAGTCGATGAGATATCCAGCTGCATGCCAACAGGGCTGGTGAAGATTCTCAGTCGTCCAGGACATGATGCCAACAGGGCAGATCGGCTCGCCTAAAGCCTGTCTTCTCTTTGAAGAAATGTTATCAGTTGTGTTGGGGAACCAACTGACCAAATAAGTCCATAATTATGGTTCGGAAGATATGCAAGAGAGGCTCAGAAGCACTTTCTAGTTGATCATCTTACAACATTGATGCAAACTTCACTTAATAAAATTGTTCCACTGAAAAACAAAGTAATCAATCAGAGGAAACCGGCTCCTTGGTTCAATTCTGAGTTACATACTTTAAAGCAGGCATCTAGAATCCAGGAGAAAAAATAGCGCTCTACTAATGTTGAAGAATTTTATTCAACTTGGAAAGATAGTCTGCAACATATAAGAAAGCTCTCCATAAATCTTGGATTTTATATTACTCATCTTTAATAGATGAGAATAAAAATAACCCTAGGTTTCTGTTTAGTACTATTGCTAGACGAATTAAAAGTCCCATCTCTGTTGAACCGTGTATCCCTATAACTATAAGTAGTGATGACTTCATGAGATTCTTTATAAATAAAATTATTTCAATTAGAGAGAAAATTCAAAGCATCCTTCCTTCTACTTTCCCTAGTCACCTGTCAAATGAGACAACTTTAGGAATTTCACTAGAGCCTGATTTGTGATTGGACTGTTTTTGTCCTGTTGAACTCTCAAAAATAAAAGCCTCATCCAAACCATCCACATGTTTGTTAGATCCCATCCCAACTAGGCTGTTTAAAGAGGTATATCCCCTAATGTCCACATTTTAAATTACTTAGTTTTTGATGAACGGTTACATACCACAGTGCTTTAAGGTTGCTGTAATTAAATATTTACTTAAGAAGTCTGACCTTGATTCAGAAATTCTTTGCCATTTATAGACTTATATCTAACCTAACTTTCATCTAAAAAATTCTAGAGAAAATAGTTGCAGGTCAGTTGTGTGAACATTTACAAAGAAATAATCTGAAGAGTTTCAGTCAGGGTTTAGAACTCATCATAGCACAGAAACCGCACTAGTAAAAGTTATTAATGATATTCTCATGGCCTCAGACAATGAACTTGTGTCTATACTGGTCCTGTTAGACCTCAGTGCTGCATTTGATACAGTTGATACAATATTTTACTACAGAGGCTTGAATATGATATTGGGATTACAGAAACAGCTCTAAATTGGTTTAAATCATATCTATCTGATAGATTCCAGTTTGTAAATGTAAATATTGAATCTTCATCATATACCAAGTTAGTCATGGAGTTCCTCAAGGTTCAGTGCTTGGACCAGTACTCTTTACCTTATGTATGGTGGATAAATAAATAAATACTTTAAAAAAACATAAAATAAATTAGCTGACATGGCAGTAAAAACTACACGTAGGAACATGAAGGGACTCAGGAGAGATTACAAGACGAATAGAAGATAATGCCCAGACAAGGAGTAACACCAAGACACAGACTTACCGGTATATAAAACACTGATGAGGACTAAACACAAAACACTTGTCAGGCTCACAGGTGTGGAAGAGGGGAAATCACACGAGAGGAAACAGGACAGAGACACACCACTAGGGACACAATCACCATAGGCAGAGCTTTCAGTTATCAGGCTCCTCTCTTGTGGAACCAACTTCCAATCTCTGTCCGTGAGGCTGACACATTGTCCAATTTTAAAACTAGGCTTAAGACTTTCCTTTTTGATTAACCCTATAGTTAGGGTTGGCTTGGGTTTCCTGAGCTGTCCTTTAGTTATGCTGCTATAGGCTAATGCTACGTTCACATCGAACGCGTTTTGAGCTGCAGGAGCGGCAGGTTTACATGCAAAGTCAATGGGGGACGCGCCTCTAGGGGTTGTGCGTCGCGTCACGTCCGTTTTGAGCGGCGCGGAAGGGGCGGCAGAGCGTTTTCCGTGCATGCGGTGCCCGCGGCAGCCGCCGCCGCTCGAGTTGAAAAATCTGAACTTTCGCCGCTCAACGCGTCTTGACAACCAATCAGAGAGAGTCAGCTATGTGACGCGGTAACGAGGGGACGGATGTTGCGCAAGTGTGACGTATTGTTTGTGAGACACAGAAACAACCCGCAAATGCTCCTGGATTAAATGGTGAAACTCACCTAAGTCCGAGCGCCTCTGAATTATTTCGTGAACCCAGACACGGCACCTTGCACATCGTCGGCATGCTACTTTACTCAGTAAATACATTAAGCCAATTGTCTCCAGTTCATCCGCCATTTTGAGAACAGACAACAACAAAACATCAGACCGGAATAAGAATCAAGACGCTCCTCCCACACCTCGCCGCCACCGCCGCTGCTGCTTCTCGTTCCGGTCTGAACACCAGTGCGTCCACCTTGAGGCGTTTCACGCTTTTTGGCCGCTCAAAACGCGTTCGGTGTGAACGTAGAATTAGACTGCTGGAGCACAAACTGACCACACTTTTTCACTCTGCTACTGCCTTTACTTACTCTGCTCAACCTGTTTTGTATTTGTAATTATTTTTTATATCCTTACCCTTTTTTTTGTCTTTCAAGTACACCTGGATCTACATCTGGACTGACCATTCTGTGTTCGTTTGTCTCTCCTTTCTGTCCTCTCAACCAGCCGGTCAAAGCAGATGGCCGCTTGTCCTGAGCCTGGTTCTGCTGGAGGCTTCTTCCTTTTAAAAGGGAGTTTTTCCTTTCCACTGTTGCCACTGTGCATGCTCAGGATGGGAGAATGCAACGAAGCTAAGATTCAACTTGTTTGCTGGCTTCCTTAGATAGATAACTTTACTAATTGGCTTTTATATGCATGTGAATGCTCCTGTAAAGTGCCCTGAGACAACTTTGTTGTGATTTGGTGCTATATAAACAAACTGAATTGAATAGTACCCCTGAATAGACCTTACCAAGGAGGCTAAGGAGAGTGATGCACCTATAATTGGAGCACACGCTCCAGTCCCCCTTTTTAAAGAGGGGAACCACCACCCCAGTCTACCAGTCCAATAGCACTGCCTGCGATGGCATGTCAACCAAGACAGCCCCACAACATTCAGAGCCTTAAGGATATCAGGGCGGATCTCACCCACCCACTGAGCCCAGCCACCACAGAGCCTTTTGACTACCTTGGTGACATCAGCCACAATTATGGAAAGACAACCCTGAAGGACAAGACAACCCTGAAGGACCCTGACTCAGCCTCCTCCATGGAAGATGTGCTGGTGGGATTGAGAAGCTCAGAGAAATATTCCTTCCACCTCTGACATCCACTGGTTGAGGTCAACAGCACCATACCTTCACTGAACACAGTGTTAGTAAAAGGCTGCTTTTCCCCTCTTCACTTGGTTTGACAGTTTGCCAGAATCTTCTCGGAGCTGGCCAAGAGTCTCAATCCAAGTCCTCACCAAACACCTCCCACATTCGAGTTTAGGCTTCAGTAACAGCCCAGGCTGTGGACCGTTTAGCCCTCCGGTACTCCTCACCTGCCTCTGGAGTTCCACTAGCCAACAAGGCCAGATAGGACTCCATCTTCAGCTTGACAGCCTCCATAACCCAAGGTGTCCACCACCAAGTTTGAGGATAGCCACCAACAACGCACCAACAACCTTGTGGCCACAGCTTGAGGTAGCCTCCTCAAAAACTGAGGAGAAGAACATTAGACTCAATATCCCCGTGTCAGGGATTATAGGCAGGACAGAACCCAATGGTGCAGACAAGAACTCTCACAGGGAGCCAGAAGTTACAAAAAATATATATTTTAATGATAATAAATCAAAGAGCTGACTGTACAGTAAACTCACTCTTAGGAGACAGGAACAAAACAGGAGACATCAGGGGAGACCCAACAATGGCACGACAATGGACAACACACAGGAGCTGACTTATATACATATGACTAATGAGACAAAACACCTGTGAGGACACAGGTGAAAACCATAAGAGGAAATGAGGAAATGACAGACCAGAAAACCAAGGAGTGCAGGAACAGAGACACAACACCAGATGGAGGCAAACACTGTAGAACACAGAAACTGAGAGAAGGGAACACACAACACAAGGTGGACTGACTATTAAACAAATAAACAAAACAAAACCACAATCCCTACAGTACCTCCCCCTCAAAGGACGTCCCCAGACATCCCCAGAAACCCACCCCCCAGAAACCGTGGGCGGGAGGAGGGAGGAACAGCAAGGACGGCGGGCACGAAGAAACACAAGGACAAACACCAGGATAAAGGGCAAATACAACAAAAAACAACGGGGTGGACGGCAGACCGGCCTTCAGGCCGAGGTAGGTCGGCCAGGAGGCCGTCCCTCCGGCAGAAGCCGATCGGGCGGTCGGCCGGGAGGTCGTCCCTCAGGCAGGGTCGGTCGGGCGGTCGGCCGGGAGGGCTTGAGAAGGCCAGCGGTGGCGGCGAGACGTCTGCGAGCATAGAGACTGCAGGAGGCGACGAGTTTTCTGTGAACATAGAGACTGTAAGAGGCGGCAAGACTTCTGCGAGCGTAGAGACTGCAGGAGGCGGCAAGACTTCTGCGAGCGTTGAGACATCGAGCGTTGAGACGTCGAGCGGTGGGACGTTGTCGATGTCTTCAAGCGGTGGGACGTCGTTGATGTCGTCGAGCACTGGGACGTCGTCAATGTCGTCGAGCGGTGGGACGTCATCGATGTCGTCGAGCGGTGGGACGTCGTCGAGCGGTGGGACGTCATCGATGTCGTTGAGCGGTGGGACATCGTCAATGTCGTCAAGCGGTGGGACGTCGTCGATGTCGTCGAGCAGTCGGACGTCATCGGTGTGGAGACCATCCATCGACGTGGATACGTCGGCGGTGTGGAAACCCACCAAGGCTCACCCAGAATAAGAAACTTGAAAGGTGCTCTCCAGAGCCCCCTCAGAATAGGAAATGTGGGAGGCGTCGTCCAGGACCCTCCCGGGATAGAAAACGTGAGAGGCTCCCTCCAGGGACCCCTCGGAACAGGAAACGTGAGGGGTTCCCTCCAGGGACCCCTCGGGACAGGAAACGTGAGAGGCTCCCTCCAGGGACCCCTCGGAACAGGAAACGTGAGGGGCTCTCTCCAGGGACCCCTCGGGACAGGAAACGTGAGGGACTCCCACCAGGGACCCCTCTAGAGATGCTGGAGCTGCAGGCTTAGGACCGGCTGCAGGCGAATCAGCCACTTGGACTGAGGCTGGGTCAGCAGGACCTCTCTGTCGTTGACGGTAGCGGCGGCGCGGTCCAGGACCAGACGGCGAGGGAGGGAGAAGCAGAACAGGCAGGTGAAGAAAAACAAACTGAAACTGGGTCTATGGTGTCTGAATGGGTGTGATCCTTGTACTGTGAAGGAGCAGAGACTGCAGGAGGTGAAGAAAGTGCGGGGACTGTGGCAGGCTTAGGAGCATCCGCAAGGGCTGCAGCTGCAAGAATCACAGGTGTAGTGGAAGGAGAGTCCGGTTCTGTTTCAGGAGGATGTATGGGTGGGGTTCGAGGACCGACAGCACCGGATCGGACGAGTGGCCCCAACCACTCTGCTTCTGCCAGCATCTCGTCCAGGATTTCCTCCATACCAGGTGCATCACATAGTCCAGGTAGACAGAGATATTCATCAAGAAGTTTGTTTGTGGTAACCCACCTCTTCCACAGGTTGTAGGAGGTGCCTGAGTCCACAAACCTTCGGACAGGTTCACAGAGCTGCTGAAAATCTTGCTCAGACAGCCTGGAGAGGAAGCACTTGTCTGCTAGGCTCAAATTAGGTAATGTGATACTGTCAGGGATTACAGGCAGGACAGAACCCAATGGTGCAGACAAGAACTCTCACAGGGAGCCAGGAGTTACAAAAAATATACATTTTAATGATAATAAATCAAAGAGCTGACTGTGCAGCAAACTCACTCTTAGGAGACAGGAACAAAACAGGAGACATCAGGAGAGACCCAACAATGACACGACAATGGACAACACACAGGAGCTGACTTATATACACATGACTAATGAGACAAAACACCTGTGAGGACACAGGTGAAAACCATAAGAAGAAATGAGGAAATGACAAACCAGAAAACCAAGGAGTGCAGGAACAGAGACACAACACCAGATGGAGGCAAACACTGTAGAACACAGAAACTGAGAGAAGGGAACACACAACACAAGGTGGACTGACTACTAAACAAATAAACAAAACAAAACCACAATCCCTACAGTACCTCCCCCTCAAAGGACGTCCCCAGACATCCCCAGAAACCCACCCCCCAGAAACCGTGGGCGGGAGGAGGGAGGAACAGCAAGGACGGCAGGCACGAAGAAACACAAGGACAAACACCAGGATAAAGGGCAAACACAACAAAAAACAACGGGGCGGACGGCAGACCGGCCTTCAGGCCGAGGTAGGTCGGGCGGTCGGCCGGGAGGTCGTCCCTCAGGCAGGAGCCGGTCGGGCGGTCGGCCGGTCGGGCTTGAGATGGCCAGCGGTGGCGGCGAGACGTCTGCGAGCGTAGAGACTGCAGGAGGCGACGAGATTTCTGCAAGCGTAGAGACTGTAAGAGGTGGCGAGACTTCTGCGAGCGTAGAGACTGCAGGAGGCGGCGAGACTTCTGTGAGCGTTGAGCGTTGAGACGTCGAGCGGTGGGACGTCGTCGATGTCTTTGAGCGGTGGGATGTCGTTGATGTCGTTGAGCAATGGGACGTCGTCGAGCGGTGGGACGTCATCGATGTCGTCGAGCGGTGGGACGTCGTCGAGCGGTGGGACGTCGTCGATGTCGTTGAGCGGTGGGACATCGTCAATGTCGTCGAGTGGTGGGACGTTGTCGATGTTGTCGAGCGGTGGGACGTCGTCGATGTCGTTGAGCAGTCAGACGTCATTGGTGTGGAGACCATCCATTGACGTGGATACGTCGGCGGTGTGGAAACCCACCAAGGCCCACCCAGAACAAGAAACTTGAGAGGTGCTCTCCAGAGCTCCCTCAGAACAGGAAATGTGGGAGGCGTCGTCCAGGACCTTCCCGGGACAGGAAACGTGAGGGGCTCTCTCCAGGGACCCCTCAGAACAGGAAACGTGAGGGGTTCCCTCCAGGGACCCCTCGGGACAGGAAACGTGAGAGGCTCCCTCCAGGGACCCCTCGGAACAGGAAACGTGAGGGGCTCCCTCCAGGGACCCCTCGGGACAGGAAACGTGAGGGGCTCCCACCAGGGACCCCTCTAGAGATGCTGGAGCTGCAGGCTCAGGACCAGCTGCAGGCGAATCAGCCACTTGGACTGAGGCTGGATCAGTAGGACCTCTCTGTCATTGACGGCAGCAGCGGCGCGGTCCAGGACCAGACGGTGAGGGAGGGAGTAGCAGAACAGGCAGGTGAAGAAAAACAAACTGAAACTGGGTCTATGGTGTCTGAATGGGTGTGATCCTTGTACTGTGAAGAAGCAGAGACTGCAGGAGGTGAAGAAACTGCGGGGACTGCGGTAGGCTTAGGAGCAGCCGCAAGGGTTGCAGCTGCAAGGATCACAGGTGTAGTGGAAGGAGAGTCCGGTTCTGTTTCAGGAGGATGTGCGGGTGGGGTTCGAGGACCGACAGCACCGGATCGGATGAGTGGCCCCAACCACTCTGCTTCTGCCAGCACCTCGTCCAGGATTTCCTCCATACCAGGTGTATCACATAGTCCAGGTAGACAGAGATATTCATCAAGAAGTTTGTTTGTGGTAACCCACCTCTTCCACAGGTTGTAGGAGGTGCCTGAGTCCATAAACCTCCGGACAGGTTCACAGAGCTGCTGAAAATCCTCCTCAGACATCCTGGAGAGGAAGCAATTGTCTGCTAGGCTCAAATTAGGTCATGTCATACTGTCAGGGATTACAGGCAGGACAGAACCCAATAGTGCAGACAAGAACTCTCACAGGGAGCCAGGAGTTACAAAAAATATATATTTTATTGATAATAAATCAAAGAGCTGACTGTGCAACAAACTCACTCTTAGGAGACAGGAACAAAACAGGAGACATCAGGGGAGACCCAACGATGACACGACAATGGACAACACACAGGAGCTGACTTATATACACATGACTAATGAGACAAAACACCTGTGAGGACACAGGTGAAAACCATAAGAAGAAATGAGGAAATGACAGACCAGAAAACCAAGGAGTGCAGGAACAGAGACACAACACCAGATGGAGGCAAACACTGTAGAACACAGAAACTGAGAGAAGGGAACACACAAAGTGGACTGATTATTAAACAAATAAACTAAACTAAACCACAATCCCTACACCCCCATCTGAGCTGGAATGTGGTTAAAGCTCTCCTTGAGGTGTGAATTGAATATCTTTCTAATAGGTTCTTCTGCCAGGCATTCCTAGCAAACCCTCGCCACATGATTGGGTCTACTGGGTCTGTCCGGTATCTCCCCCCACTATCTGACCCAACTCACTACCAGGTGGTGATCAGTTGACAGCTCATCTCCTGTCTCCATCCCAAGTGTCCAAAACAAACAGTCACAAATCAACGTAGGGCATCCTGCTGCCAAGTGCAATTATGGACACCCTTATGTTCAAACATGGTGTTTGTGATGGACAAACCTTGACTGGCACAGATGTCCAACAACGGCACACTCTTTGGGTTTGATCAGAGAGGTAGTTCTTCCCAATCACGCCCCTCCAGGTCTCACTGTCATTCCTTATGTGGGCATTGAATTCCCCCAGGAGTACAAAGGAATCCCCAGCTGACACACCTTCCACCACCTCCCCTAAAGCCCCCAGTATACTTCCACGTACGTACGTTCACGCGTACGTATGCGCGTACTGTACGCAGAGGGTTCAGACATCATACTCCAGTATCCACCCTGAGCAGCTGCCATCAGCTCCACAGACAAGGAGCGTTTACGTATGGGACAAATTGAGGTCCCCGATTGGTCATTGGCTGACACGCCTACTGATTTGATTGACAGGTCGAAAAAAACAACAAAAACAAGCGCTGGCAGCCTCAGCCGCAGCGGTGTTCTGTGTTTATATGTTGTTAATAAAAAGTTCTAAATAATAAAAAATAAACAGGGAGCGCTGGTCCTGCAGCCCACACATCAGACCAGCCCACCAGTAAATCTCCAGAACCTCCCGCAGCCTCACTGGACCTGAGTTTAATTTGTTCTTGACAAATTTGTTCATTTCTCATCACTTCAGTCATGGAGTCAATGGAGGAGGAAGAGATCACTGCCTTTTGGCAAAAAAATAAAATAAATAAAAGGCCAGATCAGGGATGAAGAAGGGGAACTTAATACATTGGTGTCGCATACAAAACAGTCCGGCGCCAGGCAGTTTATTGTGCGACACCTCGTTTGCGTACGCGGCCGTAAAAATTGAGCTTTGAGCATACACGCCCTACGGGGTACGCTTGTACCTCTGCGTACGTACGTGCGTACCTCTGAGTATGGACATACGCGGGAGTATACTGGGGGCTTAAGGACTTAAACATGGCCAGATATTCTGAACTTCCATTTGGCACGTAGGCACAAACAACCATCAGAGCCTTTCCGTCCATCTGAATGCACAAGGAAGCTATCTTCTCATCTACTGAGGAAAACTCCAACACACAGGCACCAACTCGGTTGGTTTAAAATAGACCAACACCAACGGTCCAGCACCTCACAAGGAGATTGTTTCTGGAGCCCATGCCATGTGTTGAGGTGAGCCCACCAACAGTATATCTAGTGAGTCAGTACCTCTCAACCTCACGCACAAGCTCAGGCTCCTTTCACTCCAAAGAGGTTACATTGCCTGTCCCAAGAGCCAGCTTTTGTACGCTTGGGTCAGACCGCCAAGGCTCCCGCCTTCGGCCACTGCCCATGGAGTCATGCACTTGATTCATATGGTCCCTCTTACAGTTGGTGGGCCCACAGGATAGAAAACCTGTGTTGCTCATTTGGATTGTGCTCAACCGGCGACAGTTCTTTCCAGTAGCTCAGACTCTAGGAGAGATTTGCAGTCATCCTTTGTTCAAGGTTACTTGGGGTGTCCCGATTAGATTAGTTGATTTCTTTATTCTTAAGGGCAGGCTACAGTGTACTCTTACTGTCAGCCTTGAGTCCAGTTCATTGAGCTCCTTGCTTTGTTCTGTCCCTTTTTGTAAACAAAAAACAATCATCATATTGTCATAAAAACAACACAACGAAACACAATCATCATATTGTCATAAAAACATCATCATATTGTCATAAAAACATCACAACGAATCACAATCATCATATTGTAATAAAAACAACACAATAAAACACAATAATTTATTAATTTAATTTATTCATTTCAATTTTAAAACACAAAGACAATTTAAAAAAAATGTTTTTAAACAATACATAAAATCATATTGTAATAAAAACAATAAAACACAATCATCATTTTGTAATAAAAACAACACAATAAAACACAATCATCATATTGTCATAAAAACAACACAATAAAACACAATCATCCTATTGTCGTGAAAACCACACAACGAAACACAATCATCACATTGTCATAAAAACACACAACGAAACACAATCATCATATTGTAATAAAAACAACACAACAAAACACAATCATCATATTGTCATAAAAACAACACAATAAACACAATCATCCTATTGTCATGAAAACCACACAACAAAACACAATCATCATATTGTAATAAAAACAACACAACAAAACACAATCATCATATTGTCATAAAAACAACACAATGAAAGACAATCATCATAATGTCATAAAAACAACACAACCAAACACAATCATCATATTGTCATAAAAACAACACAATAAAACACAATCATAATATTGTCATGAAAGCAACACAACAAAACACAATCATCATATTGTCATAAAAACAACACAACGAAACACAATCATCATATTGTCATAAAAACAACACAACGAAGCACAATCATCATATTGTCATAAAAACAACACAACGAAACACAATCATCATATTGTCCTAAAAACAACACAATAAAACACAATCATCATATTGTCATGAAAACAACACAATAAAACACAATCATCATATTGTCATGAAAACAACACAACAAAACACAATCATCATACTGTAATAAAACAACACAATAAAACACAATAATTTATTTATTCATTTATTTAATTTATTCATTTCAATTTTAAAACACAAAGACAATTTCAATTTTTTTTTTAAGAATACATAAAATCATATTGTAATAAAAAAAACAATAAAACACAATCATCACATTGTCTGCATAACAACACACTAAAGAAGACAGGGTCACTTTGATTTGTCAACATAAAGCTACAGTGTTGTATGTCGTCCTCTTTAAAAATTAAGACACAACATTATTTTTTTAACTTTAATTTAACAAACAACTGTTTGATAAAGTTGGTCTTCACTTATTCTGTTCTTTGTTTTTCAATTTCAGGTGACTACGATGGTTGAAGTTCAGATTCAGCCATAATCTTCATCATCTCATCCAGTCAGCATCATTTCAGGCTTTCATTCAAAAGGCCAAACCTAAATATTTTTATGATTTTTTTGTTGTCTTCTTTAAATCATCTATATGCATAAATCATCTATCTTTATACAGTATTTAGTTTTTCAGACGCAAAGGATTGAAATGGGAAATATTTAACTTTACAATTGGTCCTCATCATTTCAGAGTCCTAAATAATTTGAAAGAACTAAAATTGTGAACAATGTCGTAATGACTTTCCTAAAACTGAAAAAATAAAATAATGCACATTTAAAAATTTCAAATGTAACATTAAGTTTCATAACACAAAACTGGGAAACCATTTTTAGTCAAATAAAATACTTTGTTTTAATAACTTAATACTGTAATTGGGTTTTCATGCTGCAGCGTCAGTAAACAACAACAATCAAAACAATTTAAAAAATAGTTTTTTCCTAAACAAACAGATTTAATGTTTTTAAAACATTATGATGGAAGTGATTTTTGTGAATAAAGACAGTTTTATGATCCGACAATAAAACCTGTTCTGTTTCTTTAAAGCCATTTAACTTAATAACAAATCAAAACTGAGACAGCATAAAACAAAAAACAAAAATTAATCTACCAAAACTTTCCAAACATACATTCTACTTAAAGATTTAAACAAACCGTTTTAAAAATGCATTATTTTATTAAAATTTAAAAGGCTTTAAATATTTTTATTGCTTACAGTCAAAAGGCAGATGTATTTTTGAGTGTTATTTTAATTTTTACATGAAATTAAACAAAGAAACTTCAGTTTTTGCAATATTTCATATACAATTTATTCAAAGAAAACAAAAGAAATATTAAAAATTGGCAATGTTCTTCAGGTCTTAAATATAATATTAAAAATTATATTTAAACATCAATTTAGGAATTTAATACCAATAATAATAATAAAACAAATAAGCATTACGCAACAAGATTTACCAAAAAAAATCAAACTTAAACACTATATTTTTTATAGCTTTTAAACTATAATCCTATTTTTTTATTTTTTTAAAGCACTGATTTTATTTGCGACAGTAAAAAATAATCCTATAAAATCCATAAATGAAACTGGTCAATAATATTTAAACCCTATTCCTTTGTTTTTCTAGAAACTAAATATTTTAAATTGGGAATATAATCTTTAACTTTACTGTAATTTCTTTATGAATGAAAATACATTAGAAGTGATTTTATTTATTCTTTGTTCTGTACCGTAATTGTCTTTTAACAAATGTGATCTTATACTAACAATAAAGCAAATTCAAAAGAACTAAATGTCTCACTGGTTTTTGTTTTAAAATATTTAAAATAAACCTCATTTTGACCCCAGGGCAGCAGGAGGGTTAAACAATAAAATGTTAAGTTCCAGAGGAAAAAGGAAGAACAGACTGAAAGGTTCTGCTGCATGTTCATCCATCATCCTTCATCCAGCCATCATCCATCCATCATCTTTACCCACTTCTTCCTTTTCAGGTCACTGGTGTCCATGTCCAGCAGTTACTGAGCAAGAGGTGGGAGACACCATGGACAGGTCTCCAGTCCATCACAGGGACTTAGAGACAAATGAGACAAACAACCAGTTGATAGAAATATGTTATCTAGACTGACCCTGGTTTTTTTATCTGCTCAGAGATGAATTGTAATTAGATTATAACCCAGTTCTGACGTGGAGGACCATCAGCCTAACAATGGATTGTTAGTGCCTGATGGTTGTTTGCTATTCACAGAGGGCTGAGTGATACTAGCAATAACAGCATTGTAAGTGGGGGACAGCTGAACCCGGAGGCCTCCACCTCTGTTTAAAGGTTCAGTCTGCAGTTTCTGTAGAACATCAGCACTTAGAAAAAATTTCAACAAGCAAAGCATTCTGATCCCTCCCCCTCAGAGCCATATATGGCTCTGCCCCCTTGTGGTCTGTTAAAATTCAAATTCAAGCTCTGTTTTTATTGGCTGATTCAAATTCAAGCTCGGTTTTTATTGGCTGGTTACAAACTTTGTTTTTATTGGCTGGAAAATGGCGGGTCACTTTTTCTTTTTAGAAATGCTTATTTACCACCTGGAGAAGCAAGGGGACAATATTTTTTTTTAGTTTTTTCAGAGATTACCTCTCTAACATCAATCTAGTGACAGAGTGAAGAAATATGTTAAAAATATATTGTTAGAAAAGTTACATATAGCAGCTTTAATGATGGACAGTTTCTTTTCACAAAGATGGCCTCCTTTATTCCTCTCTCAAACCATCGTACCTCTCTATCAAGGATGTGAACATCTTCATCCCTGAAAGAGTGACCTCTGACCTGGAGATGAGTGTAGACCACAGAGTCCTGACCTGATGATGTTGATCTTCTGTGCTGGTCCATCCTTTTGGCCAGTGGCTGTTTAGTTTCCCCGATATAAGACTGATCACCCTCCTAACACTGAACAACATACACAATATTACTTATTGTTCATGACATACAAATTCGTCAAGTTTATTGTCATTTCACATCACATGTGCAATGGAATGAAGATGGAATGAAATTATGTACTCAAGGCCCCAGTTGCACACAAAAATAAAAAGTATAAGAACAAACAGTATATAAGGATCTATGTACGCTAAATGCTGGTGAAGATTCTCAGTCGTCCAGGACATGATAAATCAAAAAGGCGTTCAATTCAAGATCAAATAAAGTCCAGTTGATCTTGAATTGAACGCCTTTTTGATTTATGTACGCTAAACACTAATAATGTAAAACAATACAGTGTAACAACAGCAGCCCGAACATGAGTCTGTTTTGAGCAGATGGGTAAGAATGAATACAGCAGCATGAGATTAGCACCACAGATAAGTCACATATCCTTGTGGCATTATAGCATTACATTATTACCTGTATACCCTCCACCTGCAGCTACTTCCTATTTGAATAAACACACAGTCTCTCACAAACACACGGTCTCACCCTAAAGTGACATTTTTCAATAATAAACCATAAAAATAATATAGACTGAATGATGCAGACAATAAAACACACAACAATCTCACTCTCAACGTGGAGAAGACAAAGGAGATTGTTGTGGACTTCAGGAAGAGGGATGCACAACATGCCCCTCTGACCATCAACAGCACCGCAGTGGAGAGAGTAGACAGCACCAAGTTCCTGGGAGTGCACGTCTCAGAGGACCTGTCCTGGAGCAGGAACACTGCATCACTGGCCAAGAAGGCTCACCAGCGTCTCTACTTTCTCCGCAAGCTGAAAAGGGCTGGAGCTTCAACCCCCATCATGTGCACCTTCTACAGAGGTGCCATAGAAAGTGTCCTGACCAGCTGCATCACGGTGTGGTTTGGTGCATGTACTGCATCCTGCCGCAAGAGCCTCCAGCGCATCGTGAGAGCAGCTGAGAAGATCGTCGGCACCTCCTTGCCCTCACTGCAGGACTTACACAGCAAACGCCTCACTCGGAAAGCCCACTGCATGGCAGGTGATCCCACACACCCACTACACAGCTGCTTTAGACTGCTGCCATCAGGGAGGAGACTGAGGAGTCTCCAGGCTCGAACCAGCAGACTGAGAGACAGCTCTGTTCATCAGGCAGTCAGGATGCTAAACACTCTGCCTGCTCTGCCTCCCCTCCCATTTGAACTGCCTTAACACAAAAAACTTTCTCACACATTACCACTCAACACAAAGTTTTTAACACTGGACTCTGTGTCATCAAACGGGTTATTCACTAAACTCTCGGTCATGTGCTCATTCAGTTTGCACTACTTCTCATATTTGCACTAATGTTTGTATTACATTACTGCCTATAGTCATACTACTGTTTACATTCACTGTTTACATTTATTAATACTGTTTACATTTATTACTACTGTTTACATTTACACTACTTTTATATCTACACTAATGTAGTGGACCTACCCAGAGTCAAATTAAGGTTTTTGAACTGTCCAGAGATGATCTTTACTGACCTCTCAGTAAAGCAAGACATTTATCACAAAATCATTCCATTAGTTGTAATCAGAATATAGTCACCAAAAGAGACTATTTCTACCTTTGATTTTATTCTAATGTAATCAAAAGAATAACTTTTGTCATTTTCATGATATATGTTATATGCTGTTATTCTTTAAATGTGAAACATCAATGTGTCATTTCTGCAAGTGAAAAGGTGTCAAAGTTCAGCTAAAATGTCAAACTGACTTACACTGAAATTGTTTTTGTCGAGTTTCAGCTAAAACTCTCATCTAGCGTCTGAAAGTCTCTCACTCAGATACTTTTCCTAAACAATTTCCTTCTCTGTGCTGAATTTCACCTTGAATAGTGATAACGAGTGGACCAATGAAAAAGAGACAAGTTTTTCTCCTCTCTAAGTCTTTTAAGTTCTAACTGTGCGGAAACGCTTCAGTCTTTGAATGGACAGAGAGTTTGAATGGACGGAGACCTGAAAGCTCTCTGCCTTGCAGCTGGTCAAGCTTGGTCAAGAGCCAAAGACTAACTTGTCAGCTAGAACTGATGGACGCCTCCATCCAGTTCCCCGAGCAAAAGCTCCAAAGTTCCTAATGAACTTTCTTTGAGAAACATCTCGTCTTGAAGTCGGCCAGAAGCTGCCACATGTTTCTGACGGCTGACGCGGATCCGAGGAGACGTTGGAAGTAAACGACCAGTTCAGACGTACGAGGGCCGGAAGGACTCTGTGCACCTGGGAGGCTGGTAATATCTTTATCAGACGCATCGTCAAAAGGTAAAGCTGTTTACAAACGTACCTGGGATTTAGCCGAAGTCGGATGGAAAGTGTCATCTCTGGTTACACTCGAGATAAATAACTTAATCTCTCCAACCTCTTATTCCTCCTTTTCCCTTTCCCTCTCAATCTTAAGCTGGAAACTATTTTAAGCTGAAATGCCCCTCAGACTAAATATGTTAACATCCAATATTTATGTCTGTTGTGTTGAATTTAAGTGTGCTGACGTTTTAAATTGAAAGAAAGTGAAATCATGTCAATCAAGTGTAATGGTGTTAATTTAGTTGATTTATTTTAAATAAATGATAGTGTCTTTTTGACATATCAAACTAAGTTAACGTCTTTGTCACTTAATGGCTCTGTTTATTTGTCCATCATAAAGATCACAGAAATATTGGGTAAACTGAAAAAGAACAGAATCCGTGAATTTACTATTCAATCTGAATAAGTAAATTAATTAAGGTAAAGAGGT
>JBBPBX010035744.1:0-11482 GCA_038048925.1 Garcialebias charrua
ATCACAACTTTAAAAGTTTCTCATAAAGTAGAATCTGTAACATATTTTGTGTCGTTAGTGTCTAGAAATTCAGAAATTTTGTTATCTATAAATTTACAGAATGTCTCCTCCGAAAGCAAGGATTGGTGAAAGTGCCAGAAATATTCTTGTTTTTATGGGTAGGGTCAAGAGTCACTGAAACTGGAGAGTGGTCTGAGATTAAAAGCGTATGATATTTGGAAGATATTACATTAGATATTAATTTAGAATGAAGTAAAAAATAATCTATTCTTGAATAGGATTTATGCATATTTTAAAAAAAAAAGAATAATCCCAGCTGATAATAAACAGCTGATAGGTACCGGCAGTCCAAGCGGCATGCGGCTCGGGTGGTTGCTGAGGCAAAAACTCGGGCGTGGGAGGAGTTCGGAGAGGCCATGGAGAATGACTTCCGTACGGCTTCGAGGCGATTCTGGTCCACCATCCGGCGTCTCAGGGGGGGAAAGAGGTACGAGACCAACACCATTTATGGTGGAGGTGGCGTGCTACTGACCTCAACTCGGGATGTTGTGAGTCGGTGGGCGGAATACTTCGAAGACCTCCTCAATCCTACTGGCACGTCTTCCACTGAGGAAGCAGAGCCTGGGGACTTTGGGTCGGGTTCTCCGATCTCTGGTGCTGAGGTCGCCGAGGTGGTTAAAAAGCTCCGCGGTGGCAAGGCTCCGGGGGTGGATGAGATTCGCCCGGAGTTCCTTAGGGCTCTGGATGTTGTAGGGTTGTGTTGGCTTACGCGACTCTGCAATATCGCGTGGACATCGGGGGCAGTTCCCTTGGATTGGCAGACTGGGGTGGTGGTTCCCCTATTTAAAAAGGGGGACCGTAGGGTGTGTTCCAACTATAGGGGGATCACACTCTTAAGCCTCCCTGGTAAGGTCTATTCAGGGGTTCTGGAGAGGAGGGTCCGTCGGATAGTCGAACCTCGGATTCAGGAGGAGCAGTGTGGTTTTCGTCCTGGTCGTGGAACACTGGACCAGCTCTACACCCTCAGCAGGGTCCTGGAGGGTGCGTGGGAGTTTGCCCAACCAGTTTACATGTGCTTTGTGGACTTGGAGAAGGCATTCGACCGCGTCCCTCGGGGGGTTCTGTGGGGGGTACTCCGGGAGTATGGGGTACCAGGCCCTTTGATAAGGGCTGTTAGGTCCCTGTACGACCGGTGTCAGAGCTTGGTCCGCATTGCCGGCAGTAAGTCAGGCTCGTTTCCGGTGAGAGTTGGACTCCGCCAAGGTTGCCCTTTGTCACCGATTCTGTTCATAACTTTTATGGACAGAATTTCTAGGCGCAGCCAAGGTGTTGAGAGGATCCGTTTTGGTGACCTTAGAATCGCTTCTCTGTTTTTTGCAGATGATGTGGTCCTACTGGCTTCATCAGTTCGTGATTTACAACTTTCACTGGAGCGGTTTGCAGCCGAGTGTGATGCGGCCGGGATGAGGATCAGTTCCTCCAAATCCGAGGCCATGGTCTTGAGCCGGAAAAGGGTAGCATGCCCTCTCCGGGTCGGGGAGGAGGTCCTGCCCCAAGTGGAGGAGTTTAAGTATCTCGGGATCTTGTTCACGAATGAGGGAAAACTGGAGCGTGAGATCGATAGGCGGATAGGTGCAGCGTCCGCAGTGAAGCGGGCGCTGTACCGGTCTGTCGTGGTGAAGAGAGAGCTGAGTCAAAAGGCAAAGCTCTCAATTTACCGATCGATCTACGTTCCCACCCTCATCTATGGTCATGAGCTTTGGGTTATGACCGAAAGAACAAGATCTCGGATACAAGCGGCTGAAATGAGTTTTCTCCGCAGGGTGTCTGGACTCTCCCTTAGAGATAGGGTGAGAAGCTCAGTCATCCGGGAGGGACTCGGAGTAGAGCCGCTGCTTCTCCACATCGAGAGGAGCCAGTTGAGGTGGCTCGGGCATCTGGTTAGGATGCCTCCTGGACGCCTCCCTGGTGAGGTGTTCCGGGCATGTCCCACCGGGAGGAGACCCAGAGGAAGACCCAGGACGCGCTGGAGGGACTATGTTTCTCGGCTGGCCTGGGAACGCCTTGGGATTCCCCCGGAGGAGCTGCTCCAAGTGGCTGGGGAGAGGGAAGTCTGGGCCTCCCTACTTAGGCTGCTACCCCCGCGACCCGACCCCGGATAAGCGGAAGAAGATGGATGGATGGATGGATGGATGGATGGATAGAAAGAATAATCCCTCTCCATCGGATGTTGCAATCTCCAAATATCAACCAGATTTGTTGAGGTCATGAGGGTGTTCAAAACCGCAGAGGAGGCGGAGGGTGGCTGTTTTGTTCGGGCTGATCTATCCAGGAAGGTATCGGGCACGCAGTTGAAGTCCCCTCCCAAAATTAGATGTGTATGAGCTAGGTCAGGAACTAAATTAAATATTTTTCTAAAAAAACCTGGGTCATCATAATTAGGACCATATACATTAAGAAACGTGACATGAGAGGAATATAAATAACCTGTTACCAATATAAATCTACCATTTGGGTCAGTCACAGTAGAGATGTGTTTAAATGGAATTGTTCTACGAATCAGAATTGCTAGTCCTCGAGCCTTACCCGAAAAGGTGGACTGAAAAATTTGATTTGTCCAACTGCATCTCAATAACCCCTCCCTGCCTGGTCTTATGTGTGTTTCTTGAAGGTATATAATGTCCGCTGATAAGCTCTTTAAGTGGGAAAATACTAGGCATGTAACGGTTGTAATGGGTGTACCGAACCGTTTCGGTACAGCACGTTCGGTTCGGTCCACCTCCGTACCGTTTCGGTTATTTTTTTCACTCCTTGAACGTTCATATATGCGCCGCGGAACAAAATTTCCTGGGCGCGTTTCAGCACGGAGCTATTATCGCGTAGCACGCGTAGCATTATTAGCCATTAGCTGCTCGCTCCGGTCTCCTGTTTGGGAACGTTATGGCTTTCTTGTTAAGACGAGCGCACATTCAAAGCTGTGTGTGTGGACGACTCTGCAGCAGCTGCGTGACGCAGCTCTCTACAGCAGACAAGTGAACGCGCTGAAAACTACGTCATCGGAATGTGAACAGAAACAGCAGCTGTTACAAAGTGAGCTAACAACACAGCAGCTGCATTTAAACTACTTCTTCAGGTAAATGAGATCGGTCCAGAGCAATAACACAAACTGTATGAGTTCTGAATCTAAGTCTGAATGTTGTTATATGCGCAGGCTTTAAAGTTACTGATCCTCGTTACTGCTACGAGACATCCATCACTCAAAAAGTTCAGCTCTTTATGAAAAAACTGTATCAACAAGCCCTGGAGCTAATTAAAGCCCTGATGAGATGAGTGAGAGCTTCAACCGTTAAGAAGAGGTATTGTTATTTTATTATTATTATCTAAATAATCTTTTTTGTTTAAAATCATAATCCAACAAGTACGTTATTTTATCAGATGAAATTACTGACGTTTTACGATCTGGCGGATTATAATATTTTGTTAATGATGTATAGAGCTCATCATGAAAATGTATTGCCTTTGAATGTTCAGATGTATTTTGTAAAACGATTGAGTTGTTATAATCTCAAGGGAACTGATATGTTTGTTATGCCTAGGTATAGGACTAGTTTGAAAGGAAGGACTGCAATAGTTCAGGGAGTTAGGTTATGGAACGAAGAGGAAAATGACATTAAAGAAGCTAAATCAATAATTATATTTAAAAGAAAGATTAAGGATAAATTGTTAAGGAAATATGTTTAACGAAGACACGAGTTTAAATAGTAATTCTTGTGATTAAGGGAGTTAATGAGTTATTCGATTTTCTTTTTTGTATTTAATGAAATTGTTGTTTGAATTGTTTGTTAGAAAATAAGGGGCAGATACAATAAGATTTTTTTCTTCATCTGCCACCTTTCATTTTATATTTTAATTTTCTTGTTATCTGTGTGTTAAAATGTTTTATTTTGTGTTTTTTATTATAAAATGAATGAAACAATAAATCAAAAATCAAAAAATAATCTTATTAACTTATTTTTTTATCTCTTTGTTTTATTACAAGTCTGGGACAGAGGTAGCTGCTCTCTTTGTCCACTTCAGGGACAGACATCCACCAGAGATCACCTGCAGCTAAGAAGTGTGTGATGACTGAACTGAACTGAACTCTGAACTGTTCCAGGACCTGTTCCACTTGGAGGAGGAGGTCCAAGAAGTTGTGAGTACAGTAATGAGGACAAATACAGCCACACTGCTGCTACTGGACAAAAACTTGATTAGTTAGATTGTAAACAGTCTGTTGCTGCTTATTGTTCTGACTGTTATTGTATTTATTAGGATTTTTATTATTGTTAATATAGTTTATTTATTGTAGAGTGCTGTTTATTTAAAATATCATCCAAATGGGTCACTTTTATTTATTACTACAATACAATACAAACATATTTTTGGCATACCCTGATGCATGCTCAATAATCCAGGTAGAAAAATCTAAAAAAGCTAAGTCTGGTCCTCTGGACATTCAAAAAACAAAAAAACAAAACAAGCAAAAAATTGTAGAAACGTTTCGTCTTTCGTCCGAAAGACTTCCTCAGTCTGAGCTGCTGTATTCAGCTCAGTCTTATAAATAGCACCCTCTCACAGTGGATCAACCAGTTGGCTGATGACAGCCGAAACCAGCTGCTCACATGATCAAGGAGGACCATCAGCCTAACGATGGATCGTTAGCACCCTGATGGTTGTTTGCTATTCACAGAGGGCTGAGTGATACTAGCAATAACAGCATTGTAAGAGGGGGACAGTTGAACCCGGAGGCCTCCACCCCTGTTTAATGATGGACGGTTTCTTTTCACAAAGATGGCCTCCTTTACTCCTCTCTCAAACCATTGTTCCTCTCTATCAAGGATGTGAACATCTTCATCCCTGAAAGAGTGACCGCTGGCCTGGAGATGAGTGTAGACCGCAGAGTCCTGACCTGATGATGTTGATCTTCTGTGCTGGGCCATCCTTTTGGCCAGTGGCTGTTTAGTTTCCCCGATATAAGACTGATCACAGCCCTCCTGACACTGAACAGCATACACAATATTACTCTGTTTGTGCCGGGGGACTGGATCTTTGGGATGAACCAGTCTTTGCCGTAATGTATTTTGGGGTTTAAAAGCCAATGGGACGTTGTTTAGAAAATAAACATCTCAATTTATCTGAAACTCCCGCAACATACGGAATGACCATTGGTCTGGGCTTGGGTTCCTCCTTTTTACCTGATGGCTGGCTGGAGTCCTGTTTGGGTTTCTTATCTGCTTTCAGGAAGGCCCAGTTAGGATATCCAACATTAACATTAATTTAATGTCCCTTTTCCACTTGCTCGGCGCAGATCGGATCAGATTGGTTCAGTTCGGATCAGCTCACGTGTGGTTGCGTTTCCATTACACTTCTGTACTCATTCTGTGGGCGGGGTCCAGAATCCTACTCATCTTACCACCTGGTGGCGGTAGTGTTCCCTCAAGCTATTTACTAGCCACCACTAGAAGAACACGATAATAATAAGATACGGGCGGCCGTGGTGTAGTGGTAATGGCAATCGTCTCCCGATCGGAAAGTTGGCGGTTCGACTCCCGGGACCCGCACCATGTGTCGTTGTGTCCTTGGGCAAGACACTTAACCCTGAGTTGCTCCCGGTAGGACTGGAAAGCACCTTGCATGGTAGTCTGCCGCCACCGGTTTATGAATGTGTGTAGCATTCAATATATGTGTAGCACTTTGAGATTTTCAGTAATGAAAAGTGCGTTATAAATTGAATTAATTATTATTATTATTATAAAGGCTTTGACAAAATGTTGGGGAGGGGTGTCATGCTCTAAGTGAAGTACCTCATGAGCTGTAATTTTTAAACCTAATTCATAATCCTACCTTGTTGCCTTCTCTGCCTGCTTTAAACCCATGTATTTTCCATTTTAGTATAGATTTTTACAAGATGTATTAAAAACATATTTTATTATTTAGTTATGCACAAGGTTCTTGATAAAGTTGCAAAACATCACACTGTAATCTTTGGAACTGCTTTTACAATAAACTACAGACTTGAAAACAATTTGGTTAAATTTTGTCCTTAAATTTTTAAGGTTTTTCTTTCATTAAATTTACAAACATAAAAGTATTACTTATTACATATTCAGTTTGTCTGCAAACACCGTGGGGTCCTCCTATAACAGCTGAAGAGGTGGCTGTTGATGCCTGTGTCTCCCTGGTAAAGCTGCTGCTGGAAGCAGAAGATGATGGATGGATGGATGGATGGATGGATGGATGGATGGCGAAGAAGACCAAACACAGCATGAGTGGTCAGTTCAGATCAGCTGTTCAAATCTCTGCAGGTTCAAATAAAAGCTGCACCAGGTCTTTCAGCTGAATCTCTCAGGGGTCACAGTTGGACGGTTGATAAGTGAAAACTGTCCTTTCTGAATTTTTGACTGTTTTTGTCTGACTTCATCCTAGAACCAAAAATTTATAACGTAATAACAGTTGAGCAGATTCTAATAATCTATTTCTTATGATTATTTAAAGGTCAAATGCAAATGGAAATTTTTCTTAACTTCCAGTATGGATTTAAACAAACACTATACACACTTAACATTGTAAAATATGTTTAGGAAATTAATGTTCAATGACACCACTTAAGAAAAAAAAGTTTAATAGGAAAAGTAAGCAGTGAAAAATGTGCAAAAATAAAAATACTCCTTCAAACTAATGATTTTCTATCCGCTGTCTCACGGGCTTCATCCAGAAGAAGTGCAGAAATAAGACTTTTCTTTACTGTACTCTTTTCTCTTGACTGGAAAAGAAGAAAAAGGTGGTTAATCCAGTCTAGATACTGTTTTTAAATAACTGCATAAAACAAAGAGCATGATGTGGAACATGTGTCTGTTCTTACCACAGAAACTGCAGCGTTGTGCAGCTGGGCTGCCACAGAGATCTGTCAGCTGTGGACTCTGCTGATGGAGCAGGGCAGAAGCCAGGAGGCTTGGAGGATTTAATGTGGAGTTTAGAGATGAACCGTCACGTGCTGAAATACATTCTGGATAAAATACAGTGAGAAACGGGAGCGGAGGACAGTTAGCATTTATGCAAATTAGCTTAGCTTCGTGGCATCGATGTTGTCCTATTATGGCGTAAGCCTCTTTTGTTAGTTAAAAATACGTTCAGAAACGATGAGATGAGTAACTTAAAATATGTTTAAAGTTAGAAAACACTCACCATCTTCAATAATTGCTTCAACATAAGCAGTGGCTGTGTGTCCAAAAGCTAGCTTCCCTCACATTATTAGCTGGGCGATCATTTCTAATCATTCCATCCAGCTCGCTTTGGATCTTCTCATCAGCCCCATAGCTCAAAAACGCCTGCACCTCTGCATTTGACCACAGATTGGACATAATTTGTATTTTTTTTCGAGCTAAAACAATACGAAAAAGTAGGCTTCGGTGTTATGCGGGCCGAAAACAAGATGGAGGATCCGTTGTTTTGAAAAGGCTCAAGAGACTCCTCCCCACAGACTCCTCCTCCCGACCAATCAGTGACCGACAGTGTTTCTGACGTGACGGTGCGTCTCGCATGGACCCTCAAGTGAAAGGGGTCCAGATTTGTGGGGTGACGCGGCTCAGAAGTCTGGTGGAAAATGCGTCCAGTGCGGGTCTTGCACGAAATATCCGACCCGCGCCAAGCGACTGGAAAAGGGGCATAAGATTAATTGTCTACAACTTGTCAAAAGGCGGTGTTTTGTAGAAATCATAATGTCTAAGAAAATATTTGCTGCACACATGAAGTCTACTGGCGGGTTCCCATCCCCAAGTATTTTGGACATTAGAAAAATCTACTGGAAAACAGTTGATGTAATATTTTGTTATTTTTGCTTTACAATAAAAGTAGATGTAGATACAGTTGATGCACATAGGAAGACACTTTTTTAAAAGTGAAGTTCTGATGCAGACATTTTTCTCACATGTCCTATTAAACATGGCCATAATTTAAGAATTTTAACACTTTTTGAACAAAATTAAACTAAACTCCAGGCTCCAAGGGTGGATGAGATGCCCTGATTTCCTAAAGGCTCTAGATGTTGTGGGGCTGTCTTGGTTAACACGCCTTTGTAACATTGCATGGACATTGGGGGCAGTGCCACTGGATTGGTAGACTGGGGTGGTGGTTCCCTCTTCACAACTCGGACCGGAGGGTGTGCTCTAATTATAGGGGCATCCTTAGACTCCTTGGTAAGGTCTATTCAGGGGTACTGGAGGAGTCGGATCATTGGTCAAACTTTATACAGTATCCAGGAGGAACAATGTGATTTCCATCCTAAGGAACAATGGACCCGCTCTTTACTCTCACTAGGGTCCTTAAGCAGGTCATGGGAGTTTGCCCATCCAGTCTGTTTTTTGTGGTCTTGTAGAAGGCGTTCGACCATGTTCCTTGGGGTACACTGTGGGATGCGAGTATGGAATTGGAGGCCCATTGCTACAGGCTGTTCAGTCCCTTTACAAGTACATGTATTGCGAGAGTTTGGTTCGCATTGCAGGCAGTAAGTCGGACCCCTTCAGGGTATGCGTTGGACTTCGCCAGGGCTGCCCATTGTCACAGATTCTGTTCATGTCTTTCAAGGAAAGGATTTCTTGGTGCAGCCAGGGGGAGGAGGGATTCTGGTTTGGTGGCCTCAGGATTCCATCTCTGCTCTTTGCAGATGATGTGGTCATGTTGGCGTCAACGTGTCGTGATCATCAGCTCAAACTGGAGCAGTTTGCAGTCAAGTATGAAGAGGCTGGGATGAGAATCAGCACCTCCATATCTGAGGCCATGGTCCTCAGTAGGAAAAGGGTGGATTGCTCTCTTCGGGTCGACAGTGAGGTTCTGCCTCAAGTGGAGGAGTTAAAGTATCTTGAGGTTTTGTTCACAAGTGAGGGAATAATGGAAAGTGACATTGACAAACAGATTGGAGTGGCATCTGCAGTATTGTGGACTCTGTGCCAGTCCATTGAGATAAAGAAAGAGCTAAGCATTAAAGCTACTGTCTGCGATTTCTGTATGACCAAAACACTTAGAAAAATTTTTGAACAGGGAAAGCATTCTGCTCCCTCCCCCTCAGATCCATATATGGCTTCTCCCCCGTGGTCTGCTGAACTTGAGATCAGCTCCGCCTCCGTTGTCAGCTCCTATTGGAGCCGCTGCATATTCTGTGTTTATATGTTAATAAAACGTTCTAAAAAAAATACAATAAAACCATGGAGCGCTGGTCCAGCACTCCAGAACACAAGAAAATCTGCAGGGACTCGAGCAGCCACGTAAAACCTGAGTTTAATTGGCTCGTGACAACCTCAGTCATTTCCTCATTCAATGCACTCAGCGGAGGGAGAGGAGGAGGGAGCGATCACTTGACTTTTGGCAAAACAACAAAAGAATAGTCCAGATAAGGGATGAAGAAGGGGAATTTAATACATTTGTGTCACATATAAAACAGTCCTGCATCGCTTTGCAATTATTTCAACAAGAACCTGCGCAGGTAGTTGAAACGAGTTTCATCTGAAGGGTAGCTGGACTGTCCCGCAGAGATATGGTGCAAATTTCAGTTATCCAGGAGAGAGTCGGAGTAGAACTGCTGCTCTTCCACATCGAGAGGAGCCAGTTGAGGTGGTTTGGGCATGTGGTAAGGAAACTCCCTGGGCGCCTCCCTAGGGAGGTGCTTCGGGCATGTCCGATGGGGAGGAGAACCCAGGGAAGACCCAGGACATGCTGGAGAAACTATGTCTCTAAGTTGGCTTGGGGATGCCTTGGCATCCTCCCAGAAGAGCTGGAACCTCCCTAGCGTTCCACAGTCTTCAGTCTTTTTATAGCTGAAAAAATTATCTTCAAAACTATAAGTGAAGAGCCGTTTTTTTTAGCTTGCCACACATCCTACATATAACTCTAAAAACATAAAAAATATTTTGTGGCCACCTGTCTTCCATAATGCAAGAATGTTTAAGATACATCTTACAGTTTTTGCACAACAATTGATTGTATAAGACTTACTTTTCAGTCTGCATTTTTGTCTGCCTCAGGATGTGTAACGCAAAAGATAATGGACAGATGGATGAAGTTGACATTTTTACCAGTAGCTGCATTGACACTCTAAAACTTCAGCAGTAATGTTCTAGTTTGGTACATAACATTTAGGGACAAGTGTTATTTTTGTGTGAATTTTAAAGTGTGACAGCAGCATTGTGAGAGTTGTCAGTCCACATAAACAAGAGTTTTGAGATGCAGAGCTAGACAGACAGCCAGTGGACAATGTGACACAGATAAACTGAGCCTCTGCTCTGTGTCTGTCTCTAATGCCCCCAGGAAACACTGAGAAATGACAACCGCGATGCAGCAAACATTCAACATCTGATCCAACTACATTATCCCCCTCATATGACCAAGTCTCAGAGGAGCCACAGCCATAATCTGATGACAAACAGACTCGCCACTCACCAGGATCAGTCACTTTGCGTTGCCTCAGAGAAGCAAAAAACAAACAAAAAATATATAAAAAATAAAATAAAATAAAAAATATATATATTCTTGCCTCTGTTCTTGTACACAGTTTAACTCCTATCTACTTCAATTCCTTGCATTCTCTGTTCAGTCAGAGTCCAGAAAAACACTCGTATCTAGAACTACTAACATCCACTATTCAAACCCCTTAGTAATCGGGGACATTGGCATACCATTTGTTAGTATTACAGTTGAAACCAAACTGACCAAATGTTTTAAGATGGTTTCTACTATACTGAAAGAATTAAACACACAAAAAAATAAAAACTTTATATATATATATATATATATATATATATATACTTTGTTCTATCTAACAAGGTTAAGTCAGGTCATCTGGATGGATTATGACCTGATTTAATCTCCTTAGATTTTTCTACCTCGATTATTGAGCATGCATCAGGATACTTTGTTCTGTGTTTTGCTTCTACTAAAGCTTTGCTTCAAAATTCATTGATAATTTTCCCACCAAAAATAGTTTTTTCAATTTGCCAAAGATATCTGAAACATAAATAACCAAGAGCAGAAGAACAACAATAATGTGTTCTCAGTGAATAAATATGTACCATTATTTGCATTTGTAAAATTTAGTTAGGAAACACAAAGGCACAAAAATATAACGTGACTTCAGAACAGCAAACGAAATAATGAGATAAATTTGTGCACAACAAAAAGTATTACAAAATATTCACACTGTATTCTGTTGGTTGTTTTGGACAGCAGTATCTGAATATCAGTTTAGGATTTACAAAAAAGCCATGTTTGATTAAATAATAAAACAGTCTAAACAGGAAGAAAGAGTCTATAGTCAGTAAGACAGCATAAATTTGGAGTTTTGATGCTGCATTCACAAACGTGTCATTCAATGTATGAAATAAAAAACAACAACAAAAAAATGGGTTTGGAATCAATTTAGCAAAAATTATTAAAAAAATTATAGAAAACAGGT
>JBBPBX010035744.1:16098-31881 GCA_038048925.1 Garcialebias charrua
TATATATATATATATATATATATAAAGCGATGCAGAGAAATGTCTTGAAATTTAAACTTCAGGATGTAAAGTCAAATTTTTCAGATGAACAGGGAAAAAAAGAAAACAAACCTTAAAAATCTAATTTTTTGATTAAAGAAAACATATGGAACCTTTCAAAGCCTAACTGTTCATTTGACCATAAAACAAATAAAATATTAACCATAGCCAAGCTTTTCTCTCCTCAGGTTAGACCTGTTCAGCTGTTAAACTTAGACCATGTCCACACAAGAACCTAAATCTTCTTTTATTGTCGTTTCTTAAAATATCCTTGTAAACACAGCACTGTTTCTACAAATATTTTCATCCACATAAAAACACGGAAAATTACCTATAATTCATTCAACCTTTATTTAGGCCGGTTAATCCCATTGAGCCTCGAGGACTCCTTTACAAGAGAGACCTGGGGCCTCATGTACAAAGGCTTGCGTGGATTTCCTACTGAAAAGTGCCGCACGGTCAAATCCAGAAAAGTGTGTACGCACAAAACAATCCAGATGTATCAAACTGTGCGTACACCGGAATCCACGCACATTCCTTTTGTACATCACAACCAACGTGGAACTGAGCGCACGTGAGACACCTCCCCTGACACGCCTTCATTTACATATGTTAAACAGATGCAAATTACTTCCTGCATGTGTGAAGGACATGTTTGTTTGATCCCTGCGCGATCAGAAATTATTTCTAGATTCAGGAAAATAATGAATTTAATATAATATGAGTGAGGAAAATAATCCTAAGTAAGAATAGTAATAAAATGTGTTTATCACACAAAGAACGAGTGATTGTGTGTCGGATTTGTGTGTGCGCACACCCTGCTTTGGTGCGCCAGCTCATCCATTCATTCTGAGTGAAAATATTAACTTTGCGCACGGGTTTATTACCATAATTACTGTAAACACAGAGGAACTTAGATGTTTGGTTGAACATAGATCTTTGTTTATTTAATAGATGATATGAAGAAACGGGTCTGTGCGTCTCAGTGGAGACTTTTCATGACATGACGTGATGTTGGAGTCTCCAAACGCTGCGCGCGCCACATTGTGCGCAATCTGTTTGTCTGTGAAGCCTTTACTCTCCTACAAGTTATATATGGTGTACTTTCACGTGTCATTTTGGAGAAATCTACAATAAACGCAGATCATGAATCACCTCCAGCTGCCGTGTAACACCGGCGTGGGTGCGCGCGCGCTCCAAAGCGCGACCACTCAGCCTTTGGAATCATATAGATGAGACATTCCATTGATCAGGCTTTGTGTGGACTGGACAGCCCTGATCGGCCTGCAGCTCCCTCATAGCTCGGGAACAGTTTGATCGCTGCTTCTGATGTGCGTGATGCACGGCTCCATGTTGCTCCAGAGCGCAGCAGTGCCAAACTGAAAAATGATTATTTCTGGAAACGGCTGATAAGCCATATCCTAGATCAGAAAATTATATCTGTTTATAAATAAATGCTCTGCGTGTTACACTACGTATTTATTATATCCTCCAGTAAGGCTGAATGAATCCGTTCCTGTTAAATTTATTTTTGGCACAACTTTGCGCGTGCTTTATTTAACTGCGTCATGTGGATGTAATACTTGTTAATCGTGTGTTTGATGGGAATATTAATCATTTTCACATCATGAACAGTTAATAATAATAATAATAATAATAATAATAATAATGAATTCAATCTATAACGCACTTTTCATTAATGAAAATCTCAAAGTGCTACAAGGTGCAACAGAATTAAATGTCAATAAAACATTTAATAAACAATTAAAATCAACAACAGTATCAGCTATGATCAAAAGTAGAATCATGAGGAGGTAGTGTAAGCTCGGTTGAAAAGAAAGGTCTTCAAGCCGCTCTTAAAGTCAACCACAGATTGTGGGGCTTCAGTTTCTCGAAAGCACCTGTAAGTGTCGCCAAAGGAACAATAACCACAGAAACGTGCGTACGCCAGCAGGGGAGCTGGCGTGGAAATGTACTTGGATGCGCAGATATTCACGTTCATTTCATTTTTGTTACATACGGGGTTTTGCGTGGAAAGTGACGTGCGCAATGTTTTTGTGCGCACGCACGGTTGATACATGAGGCCCCTGATTTCAACAAAGAATGATGACAACAGTAACAAAAATAGACTATCATAAAAGAGGCATACAGATGTTTTTTTTTAACAAGTTAAACTAAGATGTCAAAAAAGTAGCAAAAACAGCTAGATTATAAGGCAAATGTAGAAAACTAAAAACAGGAACATGTCTGCATTTGTTCTTGCCAGAAGTCCAATAGATTCTTAAAGCCATTTAGAGAGGTCAAGATCGAGAGCTTCAGATCTTTTTGTAAGATATTCCAGGAAGCAGGAGCAGAGTAGGAGAAGGCCCCTTTGCCAAGTTCAGTCCTCACCGAGGGAACACTGCAGGTAATCATGTCCTGAGAGTGCACGCTGTAGCTGCACTCACACAGAGACGTGTAGGAGCAGATGTATGAAGGCAGCAGACCAAGAAGTGATTTAAAAATGAAAATGTACCAGTGGAATTCCACTGGTACATTTTCATTTTTAAATCACTTCTTCACTCTTAAGAGTCTGCGTGAAGTTGATGATGTCCAGTTAACCAGTGAATACAGGGTGCAGTGGTGGGTACTATAATCACAGCCAGTTATGAATCTGTGCACCGTGACAAACAGCATCCAACATCTGCAAGGTGCTTGTAGGAGCGTTCATGTAGAGAATGTCACCATAATCAATGGTGGGAAGGAAAGTCACAGTTACAAGGCGTTTCCTAGCATTCAGAGTTAGACAGGATCTTTTTCTGAAAAAGAAACCCAGTTTAACTTTCAGTTTCTTTACTGGGTTTTCCACATGGAGCTTAAAAGAGATACGAGTCGACCAAGATACCCAAATATTTCTAGGAACAACAAACTCAATAGGGACACCACATGAGGGTAAAATCAGAGAAGAACTGCTGGGACCGACTTCCTGTTTGAAAAACGCATCCCTTTGGTTTTTATCAGCATTTAAGACAATACTGCTGTTGGACTGTCGTTACTTTTAAAAAATCCTTGTAAAAATGGCACAGTTTCTACAAATGTTTGCAATCACGCTGAAACACGAAAAATGGCCTATAATGCTGTAGTATGTAGTTTCTTTTAAAAAAATCCTTGTAAATACATCAGAGTTTCTACGTTTTCATCCACACAAAAAACATAGAAAATGACTCATAATGCTGCAGTAATGCCACTCTTTGCAAATGTCAATGCTAGAACCTTCAGTTTATTTTATAGATATACTTTTTATACTACTATGAAAAAACTCAGGACAGTATTACACTTTTATTATTTCATTTTATGCTTATGTTCATTGGGTGTTTGGTGTTTTAGGGGTGTTTGGTGTTTCAGTGTTGGTGTAAATTTTCATACTTTTATACTACTATGAAAAAACTCAGGACAGTGTTACACTTTTACTATTTTATGCTTATGTTTATTAAATGTTTTAGTGTTTAGTGTTTAGATGGTTACTGTTGCACCGAGGGACTGAGAGAAACGCAATTTCAATCCTGTGTATGTCCTGTACATATTGCAGTTCTGACAATAAAGTTGACTTTGACTAGTAGCTGTCGTTTCTTAAAAAAACTCCTTGTAAATACAGCACAATTTCTACAAATGTTTCCATCCACACAAAAACACAGAAAACGGCCCATAATGCTGTAGTAACTGTTGTTTCTTTAAAAAAAAAACTCTTGTAAATATGGCACCGTTTCTTTGTACAAATGTTTTCATCCACACAAAAACATGGAAAATGACCCATAATGCTGTAGTAACTGTTGTTTCTTTTTTTTTTTAATCCTTGTAATTACAGCACAGTTTCTACAAATGTTTTCATCCACACAAAAACATGGAACATGACCCAGTAACTATTGTTTCTTAAAAAAATTCTTGTAAATACGGCACCGTTTCTACAAATGTTTTCATCCACACAAAAACACAGAAAACGACCCAGGAAGTAACTGTTGTTTCTTCAAAAAATTTTGTAAATATGGCACCGTTTCTACAAATGTTTTCATCCACACAAAAACATGGAAAATGACCCATAATGAGCCAAGATGGTGTAGTGGCAGGGCTTTTGAGTTGGTGTTACATATCCTGAGGAAGCTGCCAATGCTGACACCTTTTAGTTCTTATGTATGTTGACTGCAGTCATGCTTTTGTGTGGTTAATTAGTCTGATTGTGATCAGGCTTGTGTGTGTTCAGCCAGGAACACCTGAGAGCCACGCCTATATATACTTCAAGTTGACTGTGCTTGAATGCGGAGTGTTGTGAGCTCAGAGTTTGGTTGCTTTGTTGCTGAGCTGTTTGAGTACTGTTTGAGTACTGTTTGAGTACTGTTTGGGTACTGTTTGGGTACTGTGTGGGGGTGTTCTCCGCCCACCCCTGTCTTGAAGTCTGATCTTCTGTTTAGAAGGTTCTTGGTGAGTAACTACTAGCTCATGTTTGGTCTTGACTGCTAGATGCACTTAAAGAGTGGCTACTAGCTCATGTTTGGTCTTGACTGCTAGTTGCATTTGTGTCAGCTCATTTGTTTGTGGAGTTTGACTGTGCTTGATGCACTTAGGAATGTTTGCTCATCATTTGACTTTTGTTGTGCTTAGTGCACTGGGTAGCTGAAGGCTGCATTGATGACATTAGGATCCTGCTAATGATAATTGATATCAGGGATGCTGACCTGTGTGGTTGGTTAGCTTGGTTTAACCAGGAGGTTGTGTAGCTGGTGGTGACCAGCTGTTTGGAGCTTGGAGCTGTTTGGAGCTTTTGTTTGTTTGCCTAATGACAGAGTGAGATCGGTAGTCCAGTTATATCGTTTTTCTTTTACCCCTAGGGTCCCCTTTTGGTCAGGTAGTCCGTCTCCAGACAGGCTGCGACGGCCCTGTTTTTATGGGTTGGGCCGACGCTGGGGACGTTATATTCTTTTTGGCTGACTCACTCTTGTCCACCATTTATTTGTACTTTTGTCTGTCTATTTTTGCTCCCTTTTTGTTGCCCTGTGCCAGAAGACGGTGCACTCCGCACCTGGAGGGAGGAGTCGGGCAGTTTTCAATAAAGCTTTTTATTTTTACATTCTGCCTTCTTGTGTCCTTTGTCCATTTAATGTGTTCGGCCTGAGCCAGCCGTAACATATTTTGGGCGCCTCGTCCGGGATCTTGAATCCTTTTTGACTCCTTGTCTGGATCTTGGATCCTTCTTCTCCTTTTGCTCCTTGTCTGGATCTTGAATCCTTTTGAGCCCTTGTCTGCATTCTTTTGCTCCTTTTTGAGTCCTTGTATGCATTTTTGAGCCCGCGTTTGGATCTTTGAGCTGTTGTGATCCTTGTTGGGTTAATTAATTCACCCTACTGTTGGTTTGACTCGTAGGTGGGTCCAGCGCTGTGCATGTTTGTGGAAGTCTGGTTTTGAGCAGACATTGAGTTTTTTGTGCTTAAAATATTGAGAGTGTGGTGAAGTCTTTTGAAGCCAAGTGTTTTTGGACCGCAGTTATATAATTGCTCCTTTTTTACATTTGGTGTGTGACAGCTGTGTGCTGTAGTTTGCACTCTCTCTGGAGCTGACAGGACCAGCTCCTGGTTGCTGATTGAGCTGAAACACGCAGCTGTGTGTGTGTGTTTTGGATTGTGCTGCGTTCAAATGCAGCTGGGATTTTTTTTGCTGTTGTTTACAGTGAAAGTCTTTAGAAGAGGGGTACAGCTTAAAAGCTGTTTGTGTTCACATCATGGCATTCAATTTGAAGAGATTTCTTGAACAGCCCACGTTTGATGTCTATATGAACTGCACGAGAGAGCAGATGTTGAGTATAGCAAACCATTTTAAAATCAACACTAGAGAATACGAACGTGATGGTTGGTTTGAAGGTGGACTGCTGACTGAATTAATTCAACTTGGGGTTGTTGTGATGCCTGATTATGGACATTCAAATGAAAATACAGTTGCTTTAAGAAAAAAAGAGCTTGAAGAACAATTGAGGAAAGAAAAAGAACTTATTTCACAACAGTTCGAGGTCGCACGAAGGGAGCTACAACTTAAACATGAATTGTTCTTAAAAGAACAAGAAGTCAAAAGTCAAAGTATTCTAGCCGCTCTACATGAGAAGAAGCGTCTTCTAGAATTGAGAGAGCTCCATACTGCACAAAGGGAAGATCACCGTTTGTGTCCCGCTGTGTGTCATCTAAAGGTGACACCAGAGCCTTTCATTCAAGCAGGTGTGCCTCTCTCACATCTACAGGAGATGGCGCCAGAAGAACATCGTCCAGAGGAGGAGAAAAATGAGGATGATGTCAACTTGGGTGACAGTTTCTTCTTTTTTCATGTAACTGAACTTGAAATTAAACATGAAAATGAATCTGACTTAATCCCAGTTAAAGATGGGGATCTTAAAAACTTTGATGAGCTGAAGGAACATTACATTGACCTGAGTGAATGTTTTTTATTTAGCTCTGAAGAAGAAGTCCCAGTGAGCTTAACTGAGGAGGATCCAGAAGAAACAATTCCACCCGTTTCATTGTTTTCTCTTTTAGCTCCTGCACAGAACTATGAAGGAGTTGTGAAAGATGATGTTGACTGGAGTGACAGTTTTTCATTGTTATTTAAAACTGAACAACTCTCATTTAAGTCAGAATGTGAAGAACATGAGGACCTGAAGATCTCAAAAGAGGTACAGACACACGTGACATGTTCTCCTGTTTCTTTGTGTCCTGTTCCAGCCTCAGGAAACGATGAGCGAGTGTTTAAGGACAACGTGCAATTGACTGAAAGTGCAACAGAAAATGCATTTTTAATGTCTGGGAAATGTGAGGTGCTGCAGCCTTACATTGAGCACATTGTACATGATTCTTTGTCTAACTGTCTCTGTGCTTTCAGAGTAACTGGAAACAGTGCTGTTGCAGCTGACATGGTGGAGCTGCCACGTGCAGAAAATGACAGTTTCCCTCTGGCTGTTATGAAGAGTATCCACTCTCCCACTGACATCCTTGGTCATGATGTTGATGTTGGTTTGGTGTCTGTTAACAAAAATAAGTCTTACAGAGTAAGCCTAGACAAGCGTCGCCTGTTTGGCTTCAGAACATTTTAAGATAACATGACATTGATTATGTTAGCGGTTAGGCGGACTAGTTTTAATGATGTTTTTAGTCCGTTTGTCTGTTGTGACCGCTACATTGTTGCTCTCTAGGGTCCTATTTATTTTGCATGTGCGGATGTGAGATGTTTTCACCTGACATCCACATCACCCCCATACAAAACACTGGTGGTGGAGGTGTTACATATCCTGAGGAAGCTGCCAATGCTGACACCTTTTAGTTCTTATGTATGTTGACTGCAGTCATGCTTTTGTGTGGTTAATTAGTCTGATTGTGATCAGGCTTGTGTGTGTTCAGCCAGGAACACCTGAGAGCCACGCCTATATATACTTCAAGTTGACTGTGCTTGAATGCGGAGTGTTGTGAGCTCAGAGTTTGGTTGCTTTGTTGCTGAGCTGTTTGAGTACTGTTTGGGTACTGTTTGAGTACTGTTTGGGTACTGTGGGGTGTTCTCCGCCCACCCCTGTCTTGAAGTCTGATCTTCTGTTTAGAAGGTTCTTGGTGAGTAACTACTAGCTCATGTTTGGTCTTGACTGCTAGATGCACTTAAAGAGTGGCTACTAGCTCATGTTTGGTCTTGACTGCTAGTTGCATTTGTGTCAGCTCATTTGTTTGTGGAGTTTGACTGTGCTTGATGCACTTAGGAATGTTTGCTCATCATTTGACTTTTGTTGTGCTTAGTGCACTGGGTAGCTGAAGGCTGCATTGATGACATTAGGATCCTGCTAATGATAATTGATATCAGGGATGCTGACCTGTGTGGTTTGGTTAGCTTGGTTTAACCAGGAGGTTGTGTAGCTGGTGGTGACCAGCTGTTTGGAGCTGTTTGGAGCTTGGAGCTGTTTGGAGTTTTTGTTTGTTTGCCTAATGACAGAGTGAGATCGGTAGTCCAGTTATATCGTTTTTCTTTTACCCCTAGGGTCCCCTTTTGGTCAGGTAGTCCGTCTCCAGACAGGCTGCGACGGCCCTGTTTTTATGGGTTGGGCCGACGCTGGGGACGTTATATTCTTTTTGGCTGACTCACTCTTGTCCACCATTTATTTGTACTTTTGTCTGTCTATTTTTGCTCCCTTTTTGTTGCCCTGTGCCAGAAGACGGTGCACTCCGCACCTGGAGGGAGGAGTCGGGCAGTTTTCAATAAAGCTTTTTATTTTTACATTCTGCCTTCTTGTGTCCTTTGTCCATTTAATGTGTTCGGCCTGAGCCAGCCGTAACAGTTGGGACCCGAAGGACGCGGGTTCGCGCCCCGGCCACTACACACCTTGGGGTGTCTATGAGTGCACACCTAATTCTCCAGCTCCCCGGGCGCTTTCTGGCTGCTCACTGCACCACCTGGTGGGGGTTGGGTTAAATGCAAAGACGAATTTCGTCTGTGTATGGGAAACATACACAGATGACAGACAAAGACATTATTATTGTTATTATTATAATGCTGTTAAGACGAGGAGCTGGGTGCAGGCCCCCGGAGATTTCCTCTTGGGACCCAGGACCCGCCTCCAGCTCCATCATCCCCTTCCCCCTGTTCAGGTCTCCCTCAGAAGTGGCAACTCATACTAAATAAATCAAGGAAACCTGAATTAAGTTTTATAAATTGTATTAAAATAAAGGCAGGAAAAGGTTACAGTTTACAGCGCTGGCTCTCTGATATGATCAGTATCCGGAAGAGCGAGCAGTGTCCCGTGTCATTCCTGATTTATAGGGCCTAGGCCCCGCCCTTCGCAGAAGGAGAGCTCTTCCTGCCACGTGTATGAGGGGGCGTGACTAAGTGTGATCTCAACAGATCTTATATGGATTGATGCATGTGGAAAAACATGGGGCAGTGCATTAAAGCCTTTCTACGTGATGTGGCAAGCAAAATAAACTCTATTCCTTGACAGATATTGAATCCATGGGAGACTCTTTTTAGAGCTGCTGGCCCAGTTTAACCCAGTCAGAACCAGGTCACAATTTCATTATAATCCCATCTCTGAGTAGATAAAAAAACAGGACCAGTCTAAATACATATCTAACAATGCTGTAGTAACTGTTGTTTGTTTAAACATCCTTGTAAATACGGCACAGTTTCTACAAATGTTTTCATCCACACAAAAACATAGAAAACGACCCCTAATGCTGTAGTAACTGTCGTTTCTTAAAAAATCCTTGTAAATACGTCATCGTTTTTACAAATGTTTTCATCCACACAAAAATATGGAAAATGACCCATAATGCTGTAGTAATTGTTGTTTCTTTAAAAAAAAAAATCCTTGTAAATACAGCACAGTTTCTACAAATGTTTTCATCCACACAAAAACACAGAAAACGACCCATAATGCAACTGTTGCTTCTTAAAAAATTATTGTAAATACGGCACAATTTCTACAAAGGTTTTCATTCACACAAAAACATTGAAAATGACCCCTAATGCTAACTGTCGTTTCTTAAAAAATCCTTGTAAATACGTCATCGTTTTTACAAATGTTTTCATCCACATAAAAACATAGAAAACGACCCCTAATGCTAACTGTCGTTTCTTAAAAAATCCTTGTAAATACGTCATCGTTTTTACAAATGTTTTCATCCACACAAAAATATGGAAAATGACCCATAATGCTAGTAATTGTCGTTTCTTAAAAAAAATAAAAAATCCTCGTAAATACAGCACAGTTTCTACAAATGTTTTCATCCACACAAAAATATGGAAAATGACCCATAATGCTGTAGTAATTGTCGTTTCTTAAAAAAATAAATCCTTGTAAATACAGCACAGTTTCTACAAATGTTTTCATCCACACAAAAACACAGAAAACGACCCATAATGCAACTGTTGCTTCTTAAAAAATTATTGTAAATACGGCACAATTTCTACAAAGGTTTTCATTCACACAAAAACATTGAAAATGACCCATAATGCTGTGGTAAATGTTGTTTCTTTAAACATCCTTGTAAATACGGCACTGTTTCTAAATGTTTTCATCCATATGAAAACATGAAAAACGACCCATAATGCTGTAGTAACTACACTGTAAGAAATGTCCGTAGAATTTACATTGAAACTATGTAAAATCACAACATAAAAATACTGTAAAATGGAAAGCATAAATGTTTTGTTTAATTCACAGTTAACCTTTGTAAACTGTTAAACAATCTTTTTACGTTGTTTGCACAACAAAACTATGTGCGAATAATCAAATATATTTGTTAAAACTACAAATCGTGGTAAAAAACACAAAAAAATACTGTAATGGCTATAACAAAACAATTTTGTTAATATGACATTAAAATGCTGGAAAAACTAAAGTTTTGAACTGTTTTTGAAAATACAAATACAAAGGTAAATCACTTTACAAACTTCTGCTGTACTTTTAACATGATTGATGGAAGAATAATGACAAAAATAAGTTTGCATAGAGCACGAGACCTGAGTTTGCAGGTCGCTTTTGTAAATGAGCCCTCGAGGCTCTATGAGATTTACCTGACTAAATAAAGGTTGAATGAATGAATGAAAAGATAGTGATTTGTATACTTTTAAAGATAGTGATTTGTATATTTTTTTAAAGTTAGAAACAAAATGTTAAGTGTTGTAAGTCATGTGACCACGTTGGGTGGGGGAGAGGGGTTGAACTAAAAACGTTTTTCTTTCTTTCTACTAAAAAGAAACTGTCCAGATGAACTGATTGAGAATGAGCGGGTTTTTCTTTTAGTTTCTGCAAACACATTGCCTGGGACCAGAGCCTTTCTCGCTGAGCTCGGTAGGTGGCGGTATGCACCTTTACGTTGCTTGCGATCCGCCATGATAGAAAAGAAGAAGAAGAAGAACTGGCCTCGTCACCATAGTTGCCAAGTCCGCTTATTTCAAGCGGCATTGGGCTTGTTTTTTCCTGGAGTCGCTTTTAAATTCGGTGAGCCGCTTGTGGCGGTTTTTTGTGCTTACCATGGGTGTTGCGTCGCTTATTTGGGCTTGTTTTGTGAAATGTACTCCTGAAGTTATTTTAAAGGTATTTTTGATGTTTCTCTGCACGCTTAATAAATATGCTGGTTTGGTGCTGATGTAGCTTTATTGTTTAAACTGCACAATACACTTATCAGACGGCACGATCCTGCATTACTCCGTTCTCTGCACTTTCTATCTTCACACACACACTGAACCCGCGTGCCTACGTCACGCTCTCTCTCGCGGTGCGTTCACTGACACTCTGTAATATACATGCACGAACACTGCTGTATACATTACAGTATTGTGACATCATTTTTGAACTTTGCATATAGTGACACCACATATATATCTTGTATCATTCAACTATGTTCGTTTTTAGCAAACAAAATGATAAATTAATGAAAATTACTTTCAAAGTGAGTTTAAAATTAAAAACCGTGTATCTTCACGGGACATCCGACTACACGCGAATGCAACATTGTTCTTTATTCTTTGTCTCTGTTCTTTATTCTTTGTCTAGACAAGACAACGCTAATGTGAGCTCTAAGTGGGGTAAATATGGAAAAAAATATAATAAAGATTGGGAGAAAGAGCGTGCTCTTCAAGACTGGATCCGACCACAGATGGGAGAAAAATGCAAAATGTATTTTTATTTTTTAGACTGAATACGTTCTTTTATGTATAATTTTGCTAGATACAGGTAGTCCCCGATTTACGAGCGAGATCCGTCACAACGAGGCGCTCGTAAACCGGAAATCTCGTAATTTGGAACGGCCGCCATTTCGCTCGTAAATCCGGAAATCCGCTCGTAAATTGGAACGGTTTTCGCTAGCGCACCTAAAAACACTCTATTTTCATCTAAAAACTACTTTTGAGTGCATAAAAATGATCGGAAACGTGTGTTTATATGCTTAACTTGCTAACTGAAGTGAAAAAACACATGAAAACTCAGTATTTTTTTCGTTTTTTCCAAAAATGTGCAGCTCGTAAGTCTGGAACCTCGCAGATCAGAGCGCTCGTAAATCGGGGACTACCTGTATATGTAATGCCATAATAAATATGTTTATACTGTTTAAAACTGCCTTTTTTTACACAATGGGATGGGTTGCCAGCTGGGCTTTTTTTGGGCTTTTTTTGAAAGAGCGAGCCGCTTGTTTGTGCTTGTTTTGAAGGAGCTGATCGCTTCTTTCGGTCTGGAGATCTGGCAACCCTGCTCGTCACGTTCACGGCTGCAGCTAGCCAGATACAGTACTGCTGTTTGGAGGAGCGGAGAAGAAATTTTCTAAAAACTTTTTACATCTTGTTTTGGAGTCTTTGGCTGTTGATTCAGAGAAAATAACATTTCCACGTAAGCTTTACGTTTACTTTTTTCCTACCGGGAATGTCTGCTGAACTGTTAGCGCATGTTGTAAGCTAATGTTAGCATATGTTATAAGCTAATTTAAGCACATGTTGCAAGCTAAGCTAAGCACATGTAATAAGCTAATGTTAGCACATGTTGTTCTAAGCTAGTGCCGTTAGCTTTTAAGACTGCTACACCAATGTGTGATAAATCACACACCCACCAAATTTTCTTAAATGATGACCTGCGTCTTTTGCACAAAGAAACTGGACACTTTAACTTAGGGTATATGCTACATTGCAAAGTGCATGGAATGAGCCTCGTTGTCTTTTCAAGTGTGTTGGTGCTAACTGTAGTCAAACATTTACAACTTACTCTGCTTTCAAGGGTCATTTTTATCATTTACATAATGCACCTGCGCCACAAGCTACAGCCGTTGTTGCCGATTTAAAATGCGCGGTTGCATTATGTGCCCACCATTTTCTCATGATGGTGAAAGAGCTAGTGTCTCACTTAAATGACCATATTGGAGAGGGCAGGTCAGTGTCATGCCCAGTTAAAGGTTGTAAGAATGTCTTTACAAAGAAGTCGTCATTTACTTCTCATATGTGTAGGAAGCATAAAGCATGCTCCCCTGATAGTATTGATGACATGTACATGGAAACTTGCCCTCAGTCCTCAAGTGCACTTGCCAGCACAGATAATTCTGAAAACACACATGAAGCCATGCAAGCAGCCAGTGAAGCTATTGACATGCCAGAGAATGATAGTGACTCATATCTCAGAAATGTGTGTGTCTTTTAACTTAAACTGCAAGGGCAGATGCTCATACCTGCTTCTACTATAAAAATTATTGTTGAGGAAATGCAAAATATTCACGAGTTAGGTCAAGCCTACACCATATCGAAAGTAATGTCCTTATTAAAAAATATGAGCCTAACAGACGAAGTGATCTGTCAAATCTGTGACTGCATGAAAACGTCTGATTTGTTCTCTGCCTGTCATCAGGGACAATTAAGAACAGTGTATTCCAGAAACCAGACATTCACAAAAATGTTTAAATATACAGAACCCAGAACAATAAAATGTTAGTAGAAAATGTTAACACTCAGAATGTGATCTAAATAATGAAAAATGTGTTGGTGAAATATTTTAACATATTATTTTACACTTTGTGCCCCATGCACAATGTTCTAAACAGGCATAGACATCTTCTTATATTGTACATTGTAAACCTTTTTTTTCCTCTCTGTAATTTACAGACCTGAAAACAGCTCACTTTCGTCTGATGAAGCTTAACCTGCCCAATCGCTGTCATTGCTCTCAGTTTCACCCCAAAGTTCAGCATCTACCTCATCCAGCAGCCCACAGCTTGACTCGCACTGGGAGGACAATTTTGAAATTCCATGGACTAAATTTCAAGAAGAACTGTAAAAAAGTATCAAGTGCCTCAGAGAGGAGTGGCCATTTTTGTTTGATGAAATTGGCATGTCGATCCACTTCAAGGAACTCACTGGGAACGACCTCAAGGAGACCTTCATATGCAACTTGGATTTGAAGGGAAAAAGGCTCCTCAACTACCTGACCCCTGTTTGTGTCAAGAACAACAAGAAGTTCCTTCAGACTTATGCAAGACTTCAGAGGCTACGGGGACAGCAGAGTGGCTGCTCAGAGGATGTGAAAGAGATGGTCCTGCTTCTCCTCAACTACTTTCATGAGAAGGAGGAGTCCATGTTCTTCTATGTACCGGTAGATGAAACGAGTCTGGCAGAAGATGTGCAACTGGAGCAAGTGGCTCTAATGCCAACCATCATTGTCTGTGGTAAGTCTGCTTCATATCTAATTTATTACGTTGTACTACTAATGGATTTTCTCATGCGAGTATAGGACCTAATAATATATACGGTACCCTGTTCAATTATTATTTTTTCTTTATAGGACAGTCATGCTATTCCTCAACAAGGTACATGCTGAGTCTGGACCGGACCCTTATCAACACAAACATCCCCTCCTTCGTTTCTGCGTTGTGCCTGATGTTCGGGAGCTACTATTGTTTCAACATCCATTATCCGTCTGAGCTGGCTTCAACTCTGGAATTGCTTCAAAGGTAAATAAATATGGCTTGCTTTCAATTTGTAATACTATAAAACAATATGTATTTTACCCAGATGCATGCTCAATAATCCAGGTAGAAAAATCTAGAAAAGCTAAGTCTGGTCCTCTGGACATAAAAAAAAAAAAAAAAACTCTAGAAACGTTTAATCTTTCGTCTGAAAGACTTCTTCAGTCTGAGGTGCTGTATTCAGCTCAGTCTTATAGCACCTGCTCACAGTGGATCAACCAGTTTGCAGATGACAGCCTGAAACCAGCTGCTCCCATGATCAAGGAGGACCATCAGCCTAACGATGGATTGTTAGCACCCTGATGGTTGTTTGCTATTCACAGAGGGCTGAGTGATACTAGCAATAACAGCATTGTAAGATGGGGACAGTTGAACCCGGAGGCCTCCACCTCTGTTTAATGATGGACGGTTTCTTTTCACAAAGATGGCCACGTTCGTAGGAACACTGGTTTGAGAGAGGAGTAAAGGAGGCCATCTTTGTGAAAAGAAACCGTCCATAATTAAACAGAGGTGGAGGCCTCCGGGTTCAACTGTCTCCCTCTTACAATGCTGTTATTGCTAGTATCACTCAGCCCTCTGTGAATAGCAATAACCATCAGGGTGTTAACGATCTATCGTTAGGCTGATGGTCCTCCTTGATCATGTGAGCAACTGGTTTTGTCTGTCATCAGCCAACTGGTTGATCCACTGTGAGAAGGTGATATTTATAAGACTGAGCTGAATACAGCAACTCAGGCCCTGTTTACACAGACACTGTGGGGGGAAACGGAGGTTTTGGGTATGTTAATTAGATGAAAAGTTTTGCGTTGACATGGGTCCGCTCGAATCTCCCCCCTCCCTCATGCCCCCCCTCCTCCTTTCATGAATTCACTGTACAGTAGTTACCATGCCCGGTCATTAGTTAGCGCTGTGGATTTTTGAACCTTCACCCACTGTGCATGCGTGCTGGTGAACCTTCACCCACTGCACATGCGTGCTGCCTCACTCTGCTGGCAGACTGCTGCGTTCTTCTGGACTAAACGTTGAGCTATCAACAAGTTAACAACAAGTTAAAGCTGAATTTTGGATAAGAGTCGACAGATTTGACACCAAGTGGGACCTCTTCATCTAACAAGCTGCACACCAGACGCTGAGTGGACTGTGGACCAGAACAGAGTTGACGAGGATGATGTCGGACTTTACTCCATGAAAAACATGACTTACAGCAGGTAAATCAACGTTCTTAATTTAATTTTTGCTTGTGTTTACTTTG